>QRFJ01001597.1:168412-199509 GCA_006176705.1 Cocos nucifera
GATTCAAGTCTAATATGAAAACCTTAATAGAAACTCTTTCTATTATTTCACTCTACCATGGCCATGGGCTTATGGACTTGATTCTCATGATTATCATAGGGCTGCTCCTCATCCATCGAGGTAGATAGATTCCCTCTTGGTCAATCCAATTCATACAATGAACATGCTATAGCCAACATACACCTCAGGGTTCTGAATGGCTAGAAGATCGAGTCATGATGTAGTCAAACTATAACACCCTCAAGTTGAACTGTCGATGCACCTCAGGTCAAAGAACTAGACACACCACTGCAACTTCAAGTCAGTCATCGACGAGAAGGCAAACTTCCTTATGACTACTCGAGGTGGTCACACTCAGTGCCCTCATTCTCTAACGAGTACCTGTCCTCTCGCTCCGATGTCTCTACACCGTAGACATAGGACTCATCTACTATGAAGAAGCAATTGTACACCAATCTTTTAGATCAATCACCATCCTCATGATGATCCTACGGTCAGGACCATTTTATGAGTTAATAATGAAAATTCTTGTCTTAAATTTTCAACTCTAGAAAATAAGAATTATCATTATCATTAACTTAAGGGATGTATCACAGACACTAAATATACATTTATGATAGAAAATAATTTATTTTATTATTTATAGTCAAAATTATAATTTTGCTCCTAGAATTGTATTACAAGTGTTAGCCAAATCTGACTTCTAGGGCACACATATCTAACAAACTTTCACTTGACCTAAAGCCAATTGGCTACAAATCTAAGTCCCATTTTCTCAAGGTGGGCTTCGATCTTCTGCTAGCTCAATAACTTTATAAGCGGGTCTGCTGCATTGTCTGCAGAGTTGACTCTCTTAGCCTCGACGTAACCCTTCTCGAGGTAATTGCGGATGAGGTGGTATCGCCGCTCGATGTGCTTTGATTTTTTATGAGACCTCGACTCCTTAACAAGGGCTATGGCACCATTGTTGTCGTAGTACAAAGGAATGACATCTGATGGCATCACTCCGATCTCTATGGCAAACTTCTTGTACTAGAATATCTCCTTTGCAGCTTTTGATGCAGCGATGTATTCTGCTTTCATGGTAGAATCTGCTATTACTGTCTGCTTGAAACTTTTCCAACAGACAGCTCTACCATTGCACACAAATAGACTCCCGAATGTCGACTTTCGATCATCTACATCAAACATAAAATTTGAGTCTGTATACCCTTGGACTTGGAGTTCTCCATTACCAAAGATCAACAACATATTCTTAGTTCTTCTCAAGTACTTAAGGATATATTTCACAAAAGTTCAGTGTTCTTTACCTGGATTCGACTGATATCTGCTTGTGACACTCACAGCATGGGCTATATCAGGTTGTGTACATAACATGGCATACATAAGGCTCCCTATTATTGAAGCATAAGGGATCTTGCTCATGCATTCTATTTCTTTAGGTGTGCTAGCGCACATCTTCTTGGAAAGATGAATGCCATGTCTGATGGGTACCAAACCGCTCTTAGAGTTTTTCATGCTAAACCTCTTTAGCACTTCCTCTATGTACATCTTCTATGAAAGTCCTAGCATCCTATTTGGTCTATCTCTATAGACCTTAATTTCTAGAATAAAGGATGCTTCTTCTAGGTCTTTCATGGAGAATTCTTTAAATAACCCCATTTTAGCTGTGGTCAACATGGAAACATCATTCCCAATAAGGAGGATGTCATCCATGTACAATACGAGGAAGACAACAGCGCTCCCACTAACCTTTTTGAAGATACATGGCTTCTCTTCATTCTTGATGAAACCAAACAATTTGATTACATCATTAAAATGAGTATTTTAGCTCCGAGATGCTTGCTTAAGTCCATATATGGACCTTTGCAGCTTGCATACCTTGTGATCATCATCACTGGATGTGAAACCTAGCAGTTGTTCCATATAGATATCTTTCTCAAGATATCCATTTAAGAATGTCATTTTCACGTCCATTTATCATATTTTATAATCGAAATAGGCTGCAACAGCAAGCAATGTACGAATGGATTTAAGCATAGCTACTGGCTAAAAGATATCCTGATAGTCAGTATCTTCATGTTGACTATAATCTTTTACCACTAATCTAGCTTTGAATGTCTCCACATTTCCATCTGCACCAATCTTTCTCTTGTAGATCCATTTACATCCAATAGGTACTATACCTTCTGGTGGAAGGTTCAGACTTGGGTAGAGTGCATCGAGTCAATTTCTGACTTCATTGTCTCTAACCATTTCTCAAAGTCGATAATCGATATCGCCTCGTTATATATTTTGGGATTATCACCATGAACCCCATTACCTATGAGGAATATTTTCTCTATTTCCTCTAAAATAGTATCCAAGTACCTCTTAGGGGGATGGAAAACTTTTTCCAATCTATAAGGTGGAGGGGGTAGTGATTGGATTGGCTTAATCTGATTTGGTTCTATTTGGTCCTTAGCTCGTTGCTCTTGTGAGTCTTTCTCATCAAGCTTGATCTACTTTTCAATGCTGCTATCTTGAATAAACTATTTTTTAAGAAAGATGGCATGTCGACTCACAATCACATTGTGATCTTCTGGAATGTAGAAATAATATCCTAATAACTCTTTAGGATATCCTATAAATCGAGCTCTAAAGGACCTAAAGTCTAACTTGTCCGCTTGTTATCTTTTGACATGAGTTGGACAACCCCAAATTCTGAGATGACTCAGACTTGGTTTCTTACTATGCCATATCTCATACGGTGTGGTAGGAACAATTTTAGAAGAAATCCTATTCAGTAAGTATATTGCAGTTAACAAACAATGTTCCCAAAGAAAATCAGGAAGGTTTGTGAAGCTCATCATGGATCGGACCATATCTAATAGAGTTCAGTTCCTCCATTCTGAAACTCCATTGAGTTGAGGTGTTCCAGGTGGAGTCCATTCAGAGACTATTCTATTTTCCTTGAGATAGTCCAAGAATTTTTGACTAAGGTATTCACCTCCTCGATCTGATTGAAGAACCTTAATGGATTTTTCTATTTGCTTTTCCACTTCATGTCTGAATTTCTTGAACTTTTTAAAAGCTTCATACATATGTCTCATAAGATACATATACCCATACCTAGATAAGTCATCGGTAAACATTATAATGTAGACAAAGTTATCTCTAGCCAGCACATCAAATGGGCTGTATACATCAGTATGTACTAAGGCAAGAAGATCCGTGGCCCTTTCCCCATGTCCTATAAAAGGGAGCTTAGTCATTTTACCATGAAGACAAGATTCACAAATTGGATATGACTTGGAAGTCAACAGACTCAATAGCCCGATTTTTTCTAATTTGTTAACTCTATCTTCTGTTATATGACCTAATCTTAGGTGCCATAGATACCTATCATTTGGACTATCCCTAGGTCATTTCACGGTATTCACATTTTGCTCGATATTAAAAATAGATACATCAATATGTAACTGATAAAGACCATTAATAAGAAAACCACTTATAATTTTATTTTTTTTATAAAGAATGTTACAATGGTCCTTAAGAAAATAAATTACATAGCCTTCTAATGCAAGGCAAGAAACAGAAATCAAATTTCTGCTTGCTATAGGCACATAATAACAGCCTTTTAAAACTAAGTCTAAACCAGATGGTAATCGAAGAGGGTATGTTTCCACGGCCATGGCAGTAATTTTTACTCCATTTTCGACATGCAGGATCATCTCACCATCCCTCAACCTTCTGCTATCCTCAAGACTCTGCATGGAAGTGCACAAATGAGCACTAGAACCGAAGTCAAGCACCCAACTGGATGCAGAAGAAACAATCGTAAGGTTAGACTCAATAACGAGCATACCTCCAAAAGGACCTACCTCCTTATTCTTCAGGGTGACTAGGTAAGTAGGACAGTTTTACTTCTAGTGGCCGTCATTATTGCAATGAAAACATTTTCCTTCATCAGCGGTCTTCTTCTTCATTGCCTTTTTCTTCTTTCCTCCTTCCACCTTCTATTTTTTCATAGACTTCTTCTCCTTTCCAAAAGACTTTCTCTTGGAAGAAGTCCATTCCATAGCAAGCACTGAGCCTTTAGAACCTTCCATAGAAAGCTCAGCGGTAACCAGCATGTTCATAAATTCGGCCAAAAAATTTTGAATTTTATGCATATGGTAGTTCATGATGAAGTGCCCATATGCATTAGTCAAAGATTGCAGAATTATGTCATTCTACAGATTCAAGTCTAACTTCACTCCGAGTTTCTCAAGTTCTTCCAAATTCTTGATCATCATCAGATAATGATCTTAGACTGATTGTCTATCATGCATCTTAGTCTTGAATAGTCATTTAGTGACTTGATACTTGGTTATGTGACTCTGTTCATCAAACATCTCTTGTAGGTGAGCAAACATTTGGTGGGCAGTGCTGATATATTCATATTGGTGCTAAATTTCGTCAGACATCGAGCCCAACATGTAATATCTAGCCTTATTATCTTTGTTCGTCCACTTATCCAGAGATACTCTCTATTCAGTGGATGGATGAGCTGGTAAGATGGAAGGGTTTTGATCCAATACATGAGTTAACTTTTTGGAATTCAAAATAATTTTGAAGTTTTGGAGCCAATCCTTGTAATTAGATTCGATTAGTCTATGGGCGTCCAGGATTCGTGCTAGTGTGTTGGATGCAGATATTTTTCTATAGAGAGTCAAAGTTTCTAGTTAGATATTGTAATTAAGACTTAACCAATTTATTTAGGATTTTAATTTTAAATAAATTAGCTCTCACTATTTTCTCGAATCCCTACACTTCCTCTATAGAGATGCGAAAATCATCATAATTAATGATTTCTAGTGGGTGGTGTGGTCACACCAACTGACTCATCACCTCACCTAACAGTTATTGGTAATGGGTTAGCCAATGAGTGAACAACTCTTGTTCAATGATTCTCTAATCTTAGTGCACCCAAACTTGATCTCTAATTCATGAATCTCACCATACCTAAAATATTGATCCACTCCTTAGTTAAGTCAGATCCACCATTTGCATAGATTGGATTTCTAATTGAGTCTCACTGTATCCGAAATATTGAGCCCAATCCATCCTCCAACCCGTAGCATCCAATGCCTAATAGACATGGTTGTGTCTTTTCGATTTAACTGAACCACTATAACCAATCAAAAACAATCAACCTCGAGAAGGGCCCGCATATCTACAATGGTGGAAGATCTTAGACTTAATCTTTTCTTAGGAAGATTTGATTTAGGTTTCATTAAACTAGACTTGACGTAGTCATAACCATTATGACTAACCTAGTGGCATGGGTAGCTCGGATTATTGACCATCTCAGATCAGAACTGAGCCAACAAACATGGCTAAGTAAGTGAGATCGGTGGAAGGGATATGCCATTAACTCGACAAGAACGCATTTGAGTCGAGTAGCTCTCAATTAAAAACCAGTCAATCGTATCTGCCAGACTTACCTTAGATACTAAATTATTGAGCCAGAGCCAATCAGGTTAGCCTACAATCCAGACTCTAACCATTGAGCCTAATTAGGTCTTAGCTTGATCGATCACTCATGTGACTCGATCTTGACCCAGACTTAATCCTATTAGGCTGGTCAATTTAAGCACTGTTGATCCCATCTAACCAACTCTTGATTCGGTTTGATCAACCGCTTAGACCTAATTGAGCTACCCAAGTCCGAACCCAACATTATGAATATGCCTTAGATCTAAAATTCTCAATTTTAGACTTAATTAATATTTTATTATCTTAATTTTTAATTAAGTTAGGGTTCATAAATAAAATATGTAAATAAAATCCTAGGATTTCAGGATCTAAGATTTTGCAGAAAGTAAGTTTTTGATTTTTGATTAATGACGAATGTGCAGCACCCCTACACATCATAAGAACACTCCATCGAATAGAAGAAGAGGGCATTTAAATCCTACTTTGTTCTTATGATCGGACGGTCAAGGGGAACGCCTTAATCAGAAATATAAATCTACAAAACTAGTTAGATCTACATCATATATCTCATATATAAAAATTGATCTAACTTAATACATGTTTTGCATACATCTCATGTATCATATCATGCATATTTTTTCTAGATCTAAATTATCTCATAATTATTTAAAAATTAGATTTAAATTGATCACATCAAAATAAATTCTAATCTAGATAATTATGTAGAACTATTCTACAACTAGTCTAATCATGCATGCATCATATCTCATATGATCTAAAAATTAAATAATTTTATTTTTTATTTTTTAAATCTTATTATAATATTTATAATTATCAAAAAATAAAAAATAAATAAATTTAAAATTATAATTTAATCAAAATAAATCATGATCATGCAAGACTACATATAGAACTATTCTATTTTACAACTAGTCATGCATATTGTAGGACTTAGATCTATATTATTTAATTTTAATAATTTTTAATTTTAGATCTAATCATACCTTATGTGATATCTAAAATTATCAATTATTAGATCAAAATAATTAAAAATTAGATCTAAATAATTTAGAGAACCTGTCTCTGATATCAATTGAAGGAGAAATCCTAATTTCTCGGATCAGGTTCGTTTAGATCTGATCGGATCAAGAAAGATATTTCAAAAATTTTTATCATGTATCTAGATCAGATCTGAGATGTTATTGATCTAATTTTATAGATCTAATAAATAAAAATAAAAATAAATTAAATTTTGATTTAATTATACCTTGATGCTAGGTAATCAGATTATCCTTTGATGATCCTACTGATTATCTGAGGTTCTGGATCTAGCCATGCAAGCACCTGGCCTCTACCGGTATCCAGTTAGGCTGGATCTGGAGATCTTCTCCTTCTTTATTATCTCTCCAAAAATTAGATCTGAATTTGATTTGAAGGATCTTGAAAACTCCTTTTGAAGATCAATAGTCATCTCTGCAGCAGTGCTGCCTTCTTCCTTTCTCGTCAGCTTTTTCTTATCTAGATCGCACCAAACTAGAGCCCAACTTCCCCTGGGCATGGAGAGGAGAGAGAGAATTAAAAGATGGCATGGAGGAGGGAGAGAAGCAACCTTGGGGCATGGGCTAAGAGAGAACTCAGACAAAATTGGGAGCAGATAGGATTTATATAGACCCTGTTGCGCCATGCAGTGCCACATCATCCCGGCCAATCACATTGCTTCGTGCAATCAGATCTAAATCTGATTGGTGGGAATGACATCATCTGATCTAATCAGATGAGAGGCCCTCTAATTCATCCTTAGATGGTAGCCAAGACTGGTCAAAGTCTATAGCTAGGGGTCACCTAAGTAGAATCCAAGAAGCAACCTGGAGTCCCATCCATATGGGACTCCAGTCGTCCCTATCCATGGGTGCACGCCTCCCTAGGTGTGCACCCCCTCCTCTCCAAAATCTAGCAAGGGGACAAGCCCCTATCTACTCTCCAATAGGTGCATGATACATTAATAGATGTCTAAGCATCAAAGGTCAACGTTTGACCAAAGTCAAAAGACAAGAATTAGCAAGGTGATGGAAAATGGTAGGTGTTGTCTCAAATTTATCTCATAAATTAAGACAACCCTTTTCTAACCTGGACAAGCTCTAGTCAGACCAAGTAAAGATACCTGAGTGAGCACAAACTCATTGGCTCAATCGAAACAACTTTTAATGATAATAAAAGGAAAACATTAGGTTCAATCATGTGCTAGCATAATTTTCTTAAATCTAATTGAATTTAATTCAAATTAATTGAACTGAATTAGTCTAATTGATGATATCTAGATCTAAACTCTTATTTATGTGACCCAGTTAGGTTTAGTTCTGTATGGTAATGGGATATGTCATGATCTCTATCATCGACATCATCGAAACTCCTTTTGATGGATCAAAACTCTTCTGATTCAGATAATTACAATGATCGATCATTTAAATTATTCTAATTGCTTCCAAAATCCACTAGTTACACCTAGCAGTATATGGTGGCAACCCATCAAAATTGAAAATGAACCTCTTGGCGTAGCTACTTGTGTGATTAAGTTCTTCTATCTTGAGCTCCGATTAGATTAGGATTAAGGTGAACTCATCAAACCCTAATTTCTATCATATGATTTAATTATTCGATTCAAGTCCGATGTGACAATATTAATAGACACTCTTTCTAATATTTCATAATGCCATGGCCATGGGCTTACGAACTTGATTCTCATGATCATCATAGGGCTGCTTTCTCATCCACTGAGGTAGATAGATTTTCTCTTGGTGCAATCCAATTCCTATAACGAACATGCGATAGCCAACATACACCTCAGGATTCCGAATCGCTAGGAGATTGAGTCATAATGTAGTCAAACTATAACATCCTCAAGGTGAACTGTTGATGCACCTTAGGTCAAAGAACCAGACATCACTGTAGCTTCGAGTCTGTCATCGACGAGAAGGTAGATTTTCTTATGACTACTCGAGGTGGTCACGCTCAGTGCCCTCGTTCTCTAATGAGTACCTATACTCTCGCTCTAATATCTCTACACCATAGACTCAAGACTCATCTACTATGAAGAAGTGATTGTATATCAACCTTCCAAATCAATCACCATCCTCATGATGATCCTACGATCAGGAGCATTTTATGAGTTAATAATGAAAATTCTTATCTTAAATTTTCAACTCTTAGAAATAAGAATTATCATTACCATTAACTCAAGAGATGTATCACAGACACTAAATACATATTTATGATAGAAAATAACCTATTTTATTATTTATAGTTAAAATTATAATTTTGATCCTAAAAGTGTATTACAAGTGTTAGCCAATTCTGACTTCTAGGGAACACATATCTAACAAAGATAGGGTTAACAAATTGGAGAAATCTGGGCTATTAAGTTCATTGACTTTTGAGTCATATCCGATTCGTGAATCATGCCTTCATGGTAAAATAACCAAGCTTTCTTTCATAGGACATAGGGAAAGGGCCATAGAAATACTTATCCTAGTACACACAGATGTATGTAGTCCATTTAATGTACCGACCAGATATAATTATGTCTACTTCATCATCTTTACTAATGATCTGTCTCGGTATAGGTATGTGTATTTAATGCGACAATAGTCTGAAGCCTTTGAAAGATTCAAGAAGTTCAGACATGAAGTAAAAAAGTAAATAAAAAAATCTATTAAGGTTCTTCGATCAAATCGAGAAGGTGAATACCTTTGTCAAAAATTTCTAGACTATCTTAAGGATAATGGCATAGTCTCATAATGAACTCTATCTAGAATATCTCAACTTAATGGGGTATCAGAATAGAAAAATCAGATCCTATTAGATATGATCCGATCCATAATGAGTTTACAAACCTTCCTTATTTTCTTTGGGGACAATCTTATGACAGCAATATATCTACTGAATAGGGTTCTCTCTAAAACCATTCCTACCACACCGTATGAGATATGGCATGGTAAGAAACTAAGTCTGAGTCACCTCAGAATTTGGATTTGTTCAGCTCATGTCAAGAGATAATAGGCAGATAAATTAGAGCCTAAGTCCTTTAGAGCTCAGTTTATAGGATATCCTAAAGAATCGTTAGGATATTATTTCTATCTTTCAGAAGACCATAATATAATTGTGAGTCGACATGTCATTTTTCTTGAAAAATAGTTTATTCAAAATGATGGCATCATAAGACTAATTAGGCTCGAGGAGAAAGTCTCGGATGAGCAATGAGCTAGGAAACCTAAGGAACCCAATCAGTTAGAGCCAATCCAGACACTATCTCCTCCATCTCATAGATCAAATAGGATTTTCCATCCTCCTGAAATATACTTGGATACTATTCAAGAGGATGTAGAGAAAATATTTCTCATAGGAAATGAGGTTCATGGTAATGACCCCAAAACCTATGATGAGGCTATATCAGATATCGACTTCGAGAAATGGTTAGAGGTAGTGAGATTAGAAATTGACTCAATGCACTCAAACCAAGTCTGGATCTTGGTAGATCCACCTGAAGGTATAGTACCTATTGGATGTAAATAGATTCATAAGAGAAAGATAGGTGCCGATGGAAATGTAGAGACATTCAAAGCAAGGCTAGTAGCAAAAGGGTATAGTCAACGCGAAGGCATTAACTATTAGGATACTTTTTCACTAGTAGCCATGCTTAAATCCATTAGCACATTGCTTGCTATTGTAGTCTATTTCAATTATGAAATTTGGTAGATGGACGTGAATATGACATTCTTAAATGGATATCTTGAAAAAGATATCTATATGGAACAGCCGCTTAGTTTCATATCCAATGATGGTGATCATAAGGTATGCAAGCTGCAAAGATCCATATATGGACTTAAGCAAGTATCTTAAAGCTAGAATGCTCATTTCAATGATGCAATCAAATTATTTGATTTCATCAAAAATAAGAAGGAGCCCTGTGTTTTCAAAGAGATCAATGGAAGCGTTGTTGTCTTCCTCGTACTATATGTGGATGATAAACTTCTAATTAGGAATGATATTCTCCTATTGACTACAATCAAAATATAGTTGTCTAAGGAGTTCTCTATGAAAGACCTAGAAAAAGCATTCTTTATTCTAGGAATTAAGATCTATAGAGATAGATCAAATAGAATGCTAGGACTTTCACAGAAGATATACATAGAGGAGGTGCTAAAAAGGTTTAGCCTGAAAAACTCCAAAAGGGATCTAGTATCCTTTAGATATGGCATTCATCTCTCTAAAAGGATGTGCCCTAGCACAACTGAGGAGATTGAATGCATGAGCAAGATCCCTTATGCTTCGATAATAGGGAGCCTCATGTATGCCATGCTATGTACACAACCTGATATTGCCCATGCTATGAGTGTCACAAGCAGGTATCAGTCGAATTTAGGTGAAGAGCACTGGATTTCTATGAAATGTATCCTTATGTACTTGAAAAGATCTAAGAATATCTATCTAGTCATTGGTAATGGAGAACTCCAAGTCTAGGGGTTTACAGACTCGGACTTTATGTCTGACATAGATGATCAAAAGTCAACATCTGAGAGTCTGTTTATATGCAATGGTGGAGCAATCAGTTGAAAGAGTTCCAAGCAGATGGTGATAGCAGACTCCACCATGGAAGCAGAATACATCGCTGCAGCAAAAGCTGCAAAGGTGGCATTCTGGTATAAGAAGTTCGCCACAGAGCTCGGAGTGATGCCATCAGACGCCGTTCCTCTGTTCTATGATGATAATGGTGCCATAGCCCAAGCTAAGGAGTCGAGATATCACTCGAAATCTAAGCACATTGAGCGGTGATACCACCTCATCCATGATTACCTCGAGAAGGGATACATCAAGGTCAAGAGAGTCGACACTGCAGACAATGCGGCTGACCCATTGATAAAATCATTGAGCCAGCAGAAGATCGACGCCCATCTTGAGAATATGGGACCTAGATTTGTAGCTAATTGGCTTTAGGTCAAGTGGGAGTTTGTTTGATGTATGCCCTAGAAGCCGGATTGGCTAAACACTTGTAATACACTTCTAAAGATAATTTTATAATTTTGACTATAAATTAATAAAAGGGTTATTCTGTCATAGTGTGTATTCAAAGTATCTATGATATGTCCTTTGAGTTAATCAAATGACGATTCATATTTTCAAGAGTTGAAAATTTAATTTTTGAATTTTTATAATTAACTCATAAATTATTTTCGACCGTAGGATCTTCACAAGGATGGTAATTGATACATAAGGTTAGTGTACGATCGCTTTCTTAGGATAGATGAGTCTCAAGTCTATGGTGTAAAGACTCCAGAGGGAGAGTACAGGCACTCATTAGAGAACGAGGGCATTGAGCGTGACCACCTCTAGCAGTCAGAAGGAAGTCTACCTTTTCGTCGATGACTTGCTCGATGCTGTAGTGGTGTGTCTAATTCTTTGACTTGAGATGCATCGGAGTTCACCTTGAGAGTATTATAGTTTGACTACACAATCGGCCTCCTAGCCTTTCGAAACACTCAGGTAAATGTTGGCTATAGTATGTTCATTGTAGAAATTGGATTGCACCAATAGAAAATCTATCTACCCCAGTAGATGAGGAGTAGCCCTATGATGATCATGAGATTGAGTCCATAAGCCCATGGCCATGGTAGTGTGATGATGGTAGAAAAAGTTTCTATTAGGATTTCACACTGGACTTGAATTGAATGATTTATTTATATGATGGATATTAGGTTTGACGAGTTTACCTTAATCCTAATCTTATCGGGGCTCAAGATAGAAGAACTTAATCACACAGGTAGCTGCACCAAGAGGTTTACTTTCAGTTCTAATGGCCTACAACTATATACTACTAGGTGTTACTAGTAGATTTTGGGAGCAATTAGAATCATCTTGATGATCAATCATTCTGATTGTGTGAATTAAAAAAATTTTGGTCCATCGAAAGGTGTTTCAATGATGTCGATGATGGAGATCGTGATATATCTCATTAGCATATAGAACTGAACCTAATTGGGTTACACAAACATGGGTTTGGGTCTGAATGTCATCAATTGGGCTAACCTAATTTAGTTGATTTGGATTACATTCAATTAGGTTCAAGAAAGTCATGCTAGCACACCATTGAGCCTAACACTTTTCTTCTATAATCATTCTGGTTCGTCTTGATTGAGCCAAATTATTTTGGGCTCATCAGAGAACCCTGTATGAGCTTATCTTAAGTCTAACTAGAGCTTGTCTAGGTCAGAAAAGGATTATCCTGATTCATAAGATGAATTTGAGATAATACCTGCCAATTTCTGTCACCTGTCATTTTTTAGTTTCGAACATTGGTCAATAGTTGACCCTGGACACTTAGACATAGGGCCATGTGGCATGCACCCATTGGAGAGCACCTAAGGCTTTTATCCCCCTGCTAAAAGAGAAAAGAGAGAGGGCACACACCACCCTAGGCATGTGCCCCATGTGGATAAGATGGAGTCCCATACAGGTGGGACTCCAGGGACATTTGATAAAGATGGACTCTTAGGTGCCAAAGAAGTTGGGCCTATCCATCTATTGTGCCACCTATAGAGAGTCTGAGGGGTCTCCTACCTGATTAGATTAGGTGATATCACTCCATCAATTAGATTAAGATCTGATTAAATCATGCAATTTGATTGGCCGAGATGATGTGGCACTGCATGGTGCAGCAGGATCTATTTAAACCCTATCTGCGCCTATGGTTCTAGTGCTTCTCCCTTTCATCATGTTGCAAGGCTGCCCTTCTCTCTTCCATGCCTCTCCGTGATCCTCTCTCTCCCATCTCCATGCCCAAGGAGTTGGGCACAAGTCCAGTAAGAATCTATGGAGCATTGGCACCTAGATTAGGAAGAAGGCATCACTATTTCAAGAGATGACTGCTGCTTCTTCGAAAGGAATTTTTGAAAAGCTTCTAGATCAGATCTAGATCTAATTTTTTGAGTCTTGATTCAGAAGGAGAAGACCTCTAGATCCTATCTGAGTGGACTCTGGTAGAGACCAGGCACGAGTATGGCTCGATCCAAAACCTCTGGAGTGTCAAGATCATCATCGGGATAATCTGATTACTCTAATCAGATACATGAGATGTTTCTCATTTAGATTTAATTTCTTTATATTTAATATCAGATCACCTTGATCAGATCTAAAAATTTTTAGATTTGATCAGATCGTAAGAATTTTTTTTAGAAAAATCAGCTTTAGATCTGATCAGATCTGGATGATCCTACGGTGAAAAATTTGATTTTCCTTCAACATTAAATACACAATGTGACAGAAAATAATTTTTTATTAATTTTAAGTCATAATTATAAAGATGCCCCTATAAAGTATTTATAGGTGTCGGCCAATCTAGTTTTAGGACATATCTAATAGTTAGATCATCAGGTGCTATCATCTCTTCATCACCTTTATATTTAGGACTTTCTATTCATCCCGCAACACCTATTATCTATCCTATAGCACTTGTCTCCTACTATCCATTCAACATCTCCTTCTATTCATCCTACTCATCCTAAGGCTAGTTGTTATCAGTATGTTGCAGAGACATTGACTAGCGACAACATGCTAGTATTTTACCTTGATAAAGATGAGTAAGTGATAATTTTACTTTAAAATATCATAATCACATTAGCATTTTTAATATATTTGATCTATGCTAGCTAATATATATTATTTGTAGGTTCTTACCTTCTCACCTAGCTATGAATGCCATTGTTGAAAGTATGAGGAGCCACTTTGATGAGTCATGAGTATCCTAGAAAAGAATAACTCCTAATGTTAGAGATGTGTGGTTTGCTAAGCTCAAGATAAGTAATGATATTTATGAATTTAATTTAATTTTTATATATTTTTTTTTATGATAATTAAATTATTGGTTCGTATTCATTGTAGAGGAGGTATTAGATTGTGCCACTGAATGATCACACTGAATGATCAATGGGTAAGAAAAACTTTTGAAAAACATGGTATGGCTCGTTTGAAAAATCTCCTTGCTAATTCTCATAAAAATATGGAGAGACCATCTTGGCATAGAGATCATGTATGGAATAGATTATGCCAGCATGGGCGTACTGCCTAATATCAAGAGAAGTATGAAAAAGCAAAACAAAATCATGCTTCTGATTGTGAAGGTTTTGGTGCTTCTCTTTACACCGGTGGCTCCATCACTACATCTCAATACAGGCATAATATGGTTAAGTTTAAATTTCTTTTATTAATTATATTTAGTTGCAGTAATAGAATATAGCAAACTGTATTTTAATTGATGTTGATATTATAGATTGTGAAGATTGGTATTGTGCCATCTTCATCTGAATTATTTATTCACACCCATCAGAAGAAGGATAAGAGTTCGGTGGATAGGAGATCAGGGCATATTAGTGTAAGTAATATATTACATTATCTTCAATGCTTACTTTATGCAAACTAAGATAAATTTGATAGAAGAAACTTAGACATAGCATGGAAGCACATCTCAAAGAGCATTTGATCCTAGCCAACAACAGCCTCCACCATTAGAGTTGGATGTGTGGGTTTGCACAGTAGATGGAAAGAAAAAAAAAAGGATTTACGACCTAAGATTAGAGTCTACTGTATTGATAGGTCCATCATATTTTTATAGCCAAGCTTCATCATGCTCATAATGGATGCAAAATCAAGAACATCAAGAGCAAGTGAGGAAGCTTGAAGCTGAATGGAATTCTCAGGTGGAGCTGTTAAACATGAAAGGGATGAACTTAGAAGGAGGGTAGAACATAATGAAAAGGAGTTTGAAGCAAATAATAGATTACTACGTAAGCTTCAAAGATAAATTTTCAGCCCTTATCTAGTTTCTAGGCATCTTCTAGTTTTCAACCATCTCCTTCACAGCCACCTATTTTATAGCCATATGCTCCTTCATACCTAGGGAGAGATGTGATATTGAGGAATAGGAGGAGGATGAGAAGGTGGAGGAACGGCAGAGGGACACTAATTAGATTTATTTAGATGCTTTTTTAGATTTATGTTTAGTTCATGTTCTGTTGAGGATTGTGCATTTATTTTGTGAATAACTAACTCTTATTACTTTATCATTTTAATGTGCTTTTCGGTGATAGTAGAGTTCTTTATAATCTCATATGACACTTATTATCTCATAGGCTCTATATATTATACTGTTATCACTTATTTTTAAGATAGGTAATAGTTTGAAGGTATACTAAATAAGTGATAGATTTGGCATAATGTATACTAAACAAGTGATATATTTAGCATGAGGTATGCTATGGTCTCTTTTTGTTATTCCCACTGAAAGGAATATGCCCACAAGCCAATCAAAATTTGTATTTTGATAGGCTATTCTTTTGTCTTCCAAACTCATGAAATGATATTTTTAAATAAATAAAGATATTTATTTCATCATATGCTGCATTTTAATTATTTATTTAAGATTATGATGAATTTCATAAAATAAGGATATGATTTTAGGGTTATGATAAGATTATACCTATGAGATCTAAAATCTTAAAATTCTAATCTAAAATATTTCTAGTCGATAGAACATTAAGTTGAGGATCAATATTTTCGGAAAGACTAGCACATCTTATGTGTGCTTGATTAAAGGATGATTGATCTCACTATTACTTGTGTATGATACTAATACAAGAATGTAGGTGCTCATTAGAGAATGTGTTCACTAAATTGATCCAACTTGAGAATATTTAATGGAGTCTTATCTACATGTCAATAGATGGTTCTCATAGTGGGAGTTGTGCGTGTAATCCTTCAACCTGAGACTACCATAGAACCTTGTATGCATGAATCCGTATTTTGGTTCATACTCATTCATGACTTAGTCATGTACGGGATGATTTAGATGTGGTGGATTGTATATGGAGGTCATGAGTAGGTCAACAAAATATCGATCACTCCTAGTAAGAGGAGATCGCATCCTACATGCTACAATCGAATGATGATTTAGAAAGATTTTGATCAAAGCATGATGAAAATTAGAAATGGTTTCTAATGTTTCATTAATCAAATTATCATGATATGATTTAAAGAAAAATGAATATGAAAATAGATTTGACATAATTTGATTGTTAATTAGAAAGTTTTCTACTTGATCAAATCGGGTTAGCAAGTTTTGATCAAAGTCGGTTCGATTGAGTTCTAACCAAATTAGGTCAAATTGCACCTGGATCTACTACTAGCTAGATGTGGAACCCAATGGGTCACACACAAAAAAAATTGATCAAGGATCTAATTCGATTAGATCATGTTTACAAGTTGAATATACTAGCACATATTGCAAACCCTAGCACCTAGATTCGAATTAGATTCCGATTTAGACTAATTAAATCAAATTTAAGTCAAATTAGATTTGGCTAATTAGTTGGGTTGACCCTTAGCTTGCTAACTAAGGGATCGGGTGTCATCTATTAGCAGTCCACATGCCAGAAACTCTCTTTCTTTGGCACGTGGGATTTGGTCCATGCGCTAGGGACTTGTGGCGTATGGATATGTTTTGATGCCAAAATCTTCCTTAGTTTTTCACATAAATTTTTGTTACATGATTTTAGATGAAGAAAGGGCATAGAAGATTTCTTCTAATAGTTATTCTCTTTGTTGGATATTAGGTTTTTGGATAACCAAAGAGTCTTTGCTGCCCCCCTTGCTTGTAGGTGCCTCTTGGACCAAGTCAAACACCTTGAAGCTTTGACTTTTCCATGCCCAAGTTCCCATGCCCCTACTTTGATCGGTGCACATATTATAGGCCATTAGATGGCCTTTTTATTAGATCTAATCCCTTATTTTTTGGCAGCACATAAATGAATATACGCGACCCTTCATGAAAAACTATGTAGAATTAGTTCGAAGAGTCCTTCTACAATAAGGCACCTATTCGTATTAATTCTATGGATTCCACGTGGTGGTTTCTTCTAGTGGGGTGTGAGAAGAATGGATGGGCATGAGAAAAGCCTAGGGAAAGGGCATGAGAATTTGGTGGAAGCACCCCTACGTACATTATAAATAGGGGTGTGCTCTGGAAGTCAAATTCATTCAAAATTCTCTCCTTCTTTTTTACATACTTTTTCTAATTGTCCAATTTCTCTCTTCCTTCCGTTGTTAAGATAAAGTCCTATTAAAGGACAAGAGGTTTGCTTTAGGACAAGGGCTGAGGAAGAGAGTAAAGGAAGATATGGAGAATAGAAAGAATGGAAAGGGTAGGCAAGAAGGGAGACAGCAAGGCTAAGGGATGGTTCTGCCCTAATAGATTTAATTCTTATAATAAAAATTAAATTAAAAAATATGTCCCAAAGCTAATTATTAGTCTGCTGATGGTTGAGCTATTTTATAAATGTAATTGATTTATTAATTAATAAAAATACTTTTGCATCTTTTTTATCATAAGTTTACATCTTCTAATAAACTCCATTATTATGATGAAGTCTTTAGGACTATTTAGTTTCGATAAAGAAAGAATTTATTGATTAGTCCCTAAATTTATTCATGATCAAATGATCGGCTGTTAATTAGGAAAACACTGTCTACCGAGCATAGGTCGCTATATGCCATATAGATTGATTGTCCTCTTAACTAAGGAGTGTAGAGACACTGGTATGGCATACAAATGAGATGTATGGGTACATCATCATTGAACGTGACCAACTTTCGAGCATTCTGCTGTCAAAAATATCTCTGATGGGATACAAGTATAAGTATTCCTTAGACCTGAGATCACCTCAGTGACTTGCAAGCAACTTATTGTGCTTTGGTACTGAACTAACTGAATTTCTAATTCAACAATGAAAGGCTTCTGGATACAGTCAAGTACTTATGAAGTCAGAGTGTGATCAAGATGGAATTAACCACTCTAAGAGTTAGAGAAGAATGTATCACCGTATTTCAATATAGCAAAATCATGGCCAGGATAATCCATCAGATGGATTTGATATTTTGAAATACAATGTGGACAACCTGATCAAAGTTGATAGTTGAACTCTAAGGTATCCTACGAGCATTGTGGTCAAGGAGATGAATTATATGAAAACTATATTTGCATGGATTTTAAGGATGGTGTTCTACATCTTCAACCTATCAGACCGTCAGGTATCATTGTCAGATGATCATTTTGATTGGTACAAAAATTTATTCCTATGCTATTAGCTTAGGTTTGGACCTATGAGGTCATATACATTAGAGCTTATGATCTGATCGGATGGTTGATCAATGATTAAGAATCGTTCTAGGGTTAAACAATCAATACGATTGGTGTTTAACCTAGTGCAAGTATTGCAGGAGGATCGATTAGCAATTAGATTGCTAATTGACTTAATTTGATTAAGCCAATAGGCTGAGATTAAGCCTAATTAAATATGATTTAATTATATTTGGTTTGGACTTGATTGGATCAAGTCTAATTTGTTTATTGGATAAGCCAAGTGCAAGAAAGAACTAGTTCTAGTCTAACTAGGACTCGAATTAACCCAATTTTCTAATTTAGTTAGAAAATAAATTAGAATTAAATCTTATTTAATCTAATTTAATTAAGTTCTTAAGTGGGTTAGTGCTTTATTTAATTTGGTTGGTTTGATTTTGATTTTATTTGGTTAAAAGATCTTGTTTGACCTTGTCAAAATAAGAGTCCTAGTGTGACTAGGACTCCCTATCACTTGCACCACTTAATCCTCACGCCCCATGCCCTTTTGTTTCTTACATGAAAATTTCCCACTCTAATGGCTTCTCATGTCCTCTTTCTCTCCTCCTTTTCTCATAAGACAATTTGTAGGAAGGCCAAGTCAAAAGAGGAGTTAGTTTTGCTTAGGATTCTATGAGATAGAATCCTTATTGACCAAAACACCTTCCCTTAAGTGCTACCCCCTTTTTTAATTAATTCTTCTCCTATTTCATAAAAGTAATCTCTATTTTTGTGTGCCCTCCCTTGCTGGTCCATGACAATAATTATGGAGGAGGCGCCCAAGAGTTGGGCGCCCCAGCAACTTCCCATGTTTGGACATTCCTAGCCTAAGATTTTGATCTAACTTAGAATCTTCTTTTTCTCTATTTATTAGATGAATATTGTTATGATTCTTTCATGGAATATAGAGCTTTAGGATTGGTTTGGGGTGTGCAAAAATCAAAGGAAGAGGGTCCTTGGGCGTGGGGGTTCCGTGGGCACCAAACTAGGTGTTTAGGTGAGAAAAAAGAGAAGAATGAGAGGGTCTTCTTTTAGGGCTGTTTTATTTTCATTCTCTCCTCTTTTTTCTTAAGTTTTTTCTGAGAGAGTCTTAGATCAGTAAACTCTCATCTTCTTTCTCATATTTTGGAGAGTCTAAATTTTGAAGAAGGGAGCATTGGATTGACCGTCGAAGAAGGATCAGCATAGTACTAGCATGATGTGCTGATTTTCTGCATCGAACTTCAGATCAGAGAACGTAGGCTCGTGTAGATGACTCTTAGAGGTCGGACACTTGTGCAGTTTGTGATATCATCCTCAAGCCTGGATCAGCAAGTTAGAATGTCTAACATGCTCAGATAATAGATATGATCTATAAACTTTATACCAGCATTTGATGTAGTGTAGATCTAGGTTGATTTGATCAACCTTTTCTTTTCTATTTGATTTTAATTTTTGATTTAATATCATACCTTGATCATGTAATAGATTTTAAATTTAGATATTTATATATTTATTTAAATAAATATTTAATTTATTTAAATCTTTCACTGTAAGATCTTGAAAAAGTTTCAAGATCTATCTGTAAAATCCTAGATCAAGAACCTTCCATTAGTATCAAAGCCAGTTGTTATTACATAATTTTTGTTCATGTTTAGATTATTTTATAGATTAAATCTAATTTATAATCTAATTATTAAATTTAAAATTTTTAAAAAAAATTTAGATCTCACGAGCTGCCATAAGGTTGTCCTACTGTAATTGTTACCCCTTACAGTGAATAGGTTGTCCTAGTTCATGATAATCTGACTCTAGTCATAAATTTATTAGATTTGATCTAATTTTATTTATAATTTAATAAATTTAAAATAGTTTTAGATCTAAAAATATAATATTTTAGATTGCACGGACTGCCATAAGGTTGTCCTACTGTAAGGTTTATCTCTTACAGTGAATAGATTATCCTAGTACGTGAGGATCTAAAATATTGATCATAAAATTTTTAATTAAATCTAAAAGATTTTATGATCTAATTAAAAATATTTTAATCTAATTTTAATCTTCATAAATATGTTAGATTTATTTTAGAAAAATTTATGATTGATTATTATTGAAACTATTTCAATTACATGAACATGTTTAGATTAGATCTAAAGTAGATTCATGTTTATGTTACTTGCATATTGATTATGAATCAAACATGCAACTTGATTGATAGAACCATGTTATAAAAATATTTTATAAATATAAAAACTATTTTCAAAAAGTCAAACCCCAACCCTCAGTCCAAAACTTAATGAAGAATTAAGAAGTTGTTTGATTAGGTTTTAGGATTGTAAATTGAAGATTCTATGACATAAATCATAACACATTGGGTTAATGGGTTAGTAGGAATTTGGTCCATTAATTGGATTAGACCTAGGATTAGATTGAAGAATGGACTTAATTAGAGAATTGACTAAATCTAATCAATTATTGTCTTAGATTAGATCAAGGATTCTCTAGATCAATTGTAATAGTTGTAGTTGGTCAAGTCCATGTCTTTAATAAGACCCAAGATGGTCTCGATTCTTACTACATGGTCTGGCATGAACTATTAGGTTGATCTAATTAAAACTAATTAAATCAATTCGTGTCTAAGGTAAATCAGACCAGTGGTTTTTAATTGGCAGCTCGCTTACCTGGCCATTTTTTATGGTGTCTAAGGCAAGCCTAGCAGACCCTTCCATTGATCGAACATACCTGATCTCTTGGTGAGATTATGTTTTGATCAGATCGCTTAACTATTCGGGCTGACCCATGTCAGCCAGGTAAATCCATTTGACTAATTTAGGTGCTCTTAGACCAGCCTATTAATGGTCTCCCTTAAGCTGACTTGGTGAAGTTAGTGGAAAGATCATGACATGCTGGTTAAACTGACCTACTTACTTCTATAAATTAAATCCTCTAAAATTATTAGGTTCCTAAAATAAAATAGTTATATGATAACTGGATCATAGACTTTCGTTAAAGTGGATGATAATGAGTCCATCGGTTGGATAATTATTGGAGGCCCAGAGGCCTGGTGCTTATCGATTGATGGAATTATCATTCACTATATGATCTCTTTGATACATCTTCCTAAATGGTTGTCCAGTGGGCCAACCAAAGTTAGGCCTGATCATTCATTGGTTGGATGGATCAAGTATGGTCATGTTAATGGTTGGACCTAACTGGACTCTTTTCTGAGAAGGCCAAAGCCAACTGATCAGGGTCTAAGGTAAAATTTAATTACTAAAAATTATTTGAAGAAATAATTGGTTATGAACTTACTCTTAGATGTACATGGGTGAGTCAACCAAAGTTGGGCTCATGTACAGTCTATGTGGATTCTAGTACCCACTAAGAAATTAAGATAATTCCTCAAATTGGAGGTAGAGACTGCCAATTTGAATAAAAAAGTGGGAGAAATTTTTGATTAAAGTCTAAATCTTTAGGTTTAATGAATCAATTACTAATTAGATTTTAATTTTTCTTTGTGCAGACATGGCCACTTCTCTATTGCTTCGATCATTGTTGGACAATGATAAGTTGGTGGGATCCAACTTCGTTAGTTGGTACCGAAAGTTGAAGATTATCTTGGAGCATGAATGAATCCTATATGTGCTGATGGATCCTGCACTTGAGGAGCCAGCGCCAATGCACGTGGAACTGTTAGAGATACTTATCAAAAGAGGCTTAGTGATCGAACCACGATGCACTGCATTATGCTGGCTATGATGAGTGACAAGTTCAGTCATAGGTTTGAGGCAGCTTAGCCAAATAAAATGCTCTAAGTGTTGGAGGATTCTTTTGGCATACCCGATGATGTTGAGAGGCACAAGACTAATTGTACCATTTTCAATGCCAAAATGTGAGATGGAGCCTCTGTCACTGATCATGTACTGTATATGATCGAGCTGATAGAGCACTTGAGCAAACTTGACTTTTTCTTGCATAAATAATTTGGAAAAGATGCAATACTAAACTCGCTGCCACAGTCCTATCTTTCTTTTCTTACTCATTATAGAATGCCAAAGCCTGAAGTAAACTATCATGGCTTACTGGGTTACTTCAAAACTTTGAGAAGGATCACCAGCTCCATAAAGAGTCGGTGAACGTAGTGGGAGATTCGTCTTCTGGTTCTCGACGCTTTAGGAATGGAAAGAAGAACAAAAAGAAAAAAATAAAGAAGGTGCAAGTTCAGACTAGGACATCAGTGGGTCAGACTAGGAAGATCAAGCCCAATGAGAGTCAAGCTGAATGCTTCTTTTGCAAGAAGCGAGGCCACTGGAGGAGGAACTGTCCTCAGTACATTGCCTCCCTGGATCCAAACAGGTAGAGAAAGAAGCAAGCTATTGCAGGGCAAGGTATTTATATGATAACTCCTTGCAATTTCTCTATTTATGATATTACTGACTGGGTATTGGATACCAATAGCCCTTACCATATTTGCAATTCATTGCAGGGGTTGCAGGTCAGTAGAAAATTCGAGCAAGGAAAGAGATTCCTAAACGTTGGAGATGGAAGACCAGTTTTCGTTCTAGATTTAGAAATTTTCAAACTTGTATTTGAATCTCATATCGTTGTTCTTAGTGATTGTCATTTTTATCCTAGTTTCTTTTTAAATATCATTTCTATAGGCCTTTTGGCCATGAATAATTATGAAATTTCAATAAAAAAATGAGTTTGTAATGTCATTATGAATGGTGTTACTACTTCCTATGGACAATTGAATAACGATGTATATATGTTATCACAACCTATTAATGTATTCTATTCTACTGGCAAGCATCCTAGATTAGATAGTGTATTAGATATCTACTTATGGCACTATAGGCTAGGTCATATAAATAAGAACAGGATAAACAGGTTGACTCAAGAGAGAATCATTGAAGTCGATGATTGTGAATCACTTTCAACCTATGAGTCCTATCTTCTTGGTAAAATGACCAAGTCATCTTTTATTCGAATAGGTGAGAGAGCCAATGAGCCCTTAGGTCTAGTACATACTGATGTATGTGGACCAATGAGCACAAGTGCCAGAGGTCAATATGTCTACTTTATTACTTTCATAGATGATCCATCCAGATATGGATATGTCTATCTGATGAAACATAAGTTAGATTCTTTTGAAATGTTCAAATGATTCCGAAGTGAAGTAGAAAAATAAACTGAAAAAAGTATTAAAACTCTTTGGTCTGACCGAGGAGGAGAATACATTTCTGATGAGTTTCTCACATATCTAGGAGAGAATGGAATTCTCTCATAATGGACTCCTTCTAGAACACCATCGCATAATAGTGTGTCTGAAAGGAGGAATCAGACTTTGTTAGACATGGTCCGATCCATGATGGAATTTGCCAGCTTGCCGATATCCTTCTGGGGATATGTGCTCGAATCGACTTGTTATCTATTAAATAGGATTTTAGGTAAGTCTGTAGTTAAAATCCCATTTGAGATATGGACAGGGCGTAAGCCAGCACTTTCACTCCTTAGGATTTGAGGGTGCCCTACTTATATTAAACAGTTAGTTACAAACAAACTTGGACCCAGGTCTGATAAGTGTACATTCATAGGGTACCCAAAAGAGACCAAAGGATACTATTTCTATCATGCTAATGAACAAAAGGTGTTCGTCAGCCTTAGGGTAATCTTTTTGAAAAAGAAGTTCTTTGGTGAAGAAACTATTGCCTCTAAGGTTGAACTTGATGAAGTTCAATAGGTTGAAAGTCCGATATAGAATGTTGAACCTAAGTCAGATTTGATCAGATCAGATTCGAAACCTAGTGAACCCCACACCATTAAGATGATTCGGTAGAGTACCACGCCATCCAGACAGATACTATAGATTCTTGGTCCAGGATGGTGATCCCATCGAACTCGATGAGAACGATGAGGATTCGATCACTTATAGGGATGCGATGCAGAGACCCGACTCTAAAAAATGGCTAGAAGCCATGAGATCCGAAATGGATTCCATGAAGGTCAATGATGTATGGACATTAGTTGACCCACCTGAAGGGGTTAAACCCATGTTGTGTAAATAGGTCTTCAAAAGGAAGAGGGATGCAAATGGAAAGGTGGAGACCTATAAAACCCCATCTGGTTGCCAAGGGATATCGTCAATGTTATGGTATTGACTATGATGAGTCGTTCTCCCTAGTAGCAATGCTCAAGTGCATTCGGATCATGCTTGCCGTTACTACCCATCTGAACTATGAGATCTAGCAGATGGATATGAAGATAGCTTTTCTAAATGAAAAGCTGACCAAAGAGGTGTATATGATACAACCTGAAGGGTTTACATCCATAGATGAGTCTAAGATATGCAAGCTTCAGGATCCATTTATGGATTGAAGCAGGCATCTCGGAGTTGGAATGTGCATTTTGATAAAGTGATCAAAACTTATGGCTTCATTAGGAATGGAGAAGAATCTTGCATTTATAAATGGATAAATGGTCCAACAGTGGTATTCCTTATTTTGTACGTGGATGACATTCTCTTAATCAAAAATGATATCCCCGTACTATAAGGAATAAAAGTCTGATTGTCATCACAGTTCTCCATGAAGGACTTGGGTGAAGCATCCTACATCATAGGGATGAAGATCTATAGGGATAGATCTAAAAGGATGCTTGGTATATCCCAGTTCACATGCATAAAAACTGTGCTGAAGAGGTTCAGCATGGAGAATTCTGAAAAGGGCTATCTTTTAATAGGCCAAGAAATTTTTCTCTCTCAGAAGGATTGTCCGATAACTCTTGAAGAGAGAGAGCGTATGAGTAGAATCCCATATGCTTCGGTAGTGGGGTCTATTATGTATGTAATGACATGTATGAGACTAGACGTGGCATACTCACTAGGAGTGGTGAGTAGATACCAGTCTAATCTTGAAGAAAATCACTGAAAGATGGTTAAAACCATCCTTAAGTATTTGAGAAATACTAAGGACCAATGGTTGATTTATGGTGAGTCAGATCTGAAGCTTGTGGGGTTTATAGACTCCAGCTTTTAATCTGACCATAATGACAGTAAAAGTGTGGCAGGATATATCTTTACTCTAAATGATGAAGCCATCTGCTAGAAAAGTTTCAAGCAGCATACAGTGGCTAACTCTGTTTGCGAAGCAGAGTACATGGCAGCATCAGATGCAGCAAAGAAAGCCGTGTGGCTGAAAAAATTCATCATCGAGCTTGGAGTAGCACCATCCATTGATGGTCCAGTCCTTCTCTACTGCGACAACACTGGCACCATAGCTTAAGTAAAGGAACCGAAGGTACACCAGCGGACAAAGCACAATCTATGCCACTTTTATTTGGTCCATGAGATTGTGGATCATGGTGATGTCGACCTTCAGAAGATCGATGGAAAGGAGAACCAGCCGACCCCTTCACTAAAGCCCTGGCAATCAAGGAGTTCGACAATCATAAGTCAAAGATGGGTATTAGATACTATGCCGAGTGGCTTTAGGATAAGTGAGAGTTGTTGGAAATTATGTCCCAAAGTCAATCATCAGCCTGTTGATGGTTGAGCTATTTTATAATTATAATTAATTTATTAATTAATAAAAATATTTTGGCATCTTTTTCATCATAAGTTTACATCTTCTAATGAACTCTATTGTTGTGATGAAGTTCTTCGGACTATTTAGTTTCGATAAAGAGAGATTATCGATTAGTCCTTAAATGTTCACATACAAATTACGCTGTCAATTAGGAACAACAGCGTCTATCAGCATAGGGCGCAATACCATATAGATTAGTTGTCCTCTTACCAAGGAGTGTGGGACACTATTGGCATACATTGGATAATGAATGCATCATCATTAACATGAACCAACTCCAGAGCAGTCTATTATCGAGAAGTCCTGAGGGATATAGTATAAGTACCTAGACTTAGATCATCTCAGTGATTCAAGCAACTCATTGTGCTTGGTATTGGACTAACTAAATTTATTCAAACAATTGGAAGGTCTTGCAAGTCAAGAGTTGACAACAGTGTATCATTTTTGATAAGAAAACATTGACCCCAGGGTAATCAATCAATGATTGAATTTTGAAATACAATTGCACAAACTATCAGGTTCACAGTTGAACTCTAGGCATCCTACGAGCATTATGGTCAAGAGGATAATATATTGGAAACTATATCCCGCATGGATTCTAATGATGTGTTCAACACCTTCGACTATTCGACTCGGGTACGTTGCTAGATGCATTTGATGTATAAAAATTATTTCTATGCTATCGACTATGTTCGGACCTATTAAGTCCACATACATAAGCTATGATCTGATCGGATGGTTATCAATGATTAAGTCGTTCTAGTTAAAACAATCAATACGATGTGTTTAACCTAGTACAAGTGATCTGGCGTCGATTAGCAATTGAATTGCTAATTAACTTAATTATTAAGCCAATAGATTAAATTAAGTCTAATAAATAATTATAAATTTTGCTTGATTGATCAGTTCAATTGTTTATTGATAAGCCAATTCTACGATCGATTAACTTAATTCTAATGTTTAAATAAATTAATCTTTATTAAAATTTAGGGTTTTATTTAATGATTGTTTATATTTTATTAAAAATCTTGTTGACCAAGTCCAAATGGAGTCTAGTGTGACTAACTCCTTATCACTTGCGCCACATAATCCTCATGCCCATGCCTTTTGTTTCTTACATGAAAATTATCTACTTCATGGTCTCATGCCCTCTTTCTCTCTCCCTTTCCTCATAAGGCAAATTGAAAGACCAATCAAAAGAGATTAGTTTTGCTAGGATTCTATAAGATAGAATTCTTTGACCAAAAACACCTTTCCTTAATCATCTCCTCTTTTAATTAATTCTCCTTATTCTATGAAAAAATCCTTTTCATCACCCTCCCTGCTCATCCACACAATAATTATGGGATGCGCCCAAGTGGCCCAACAACTCCCATGTTTGGACATTCCTAGTCTATTTTGATATAACTTGGACTCCTTTTTCTCTATATGGATAAATTTATTCAACTTTTTATGAATATAATAGTTTGTGAGAGGTGGTGTGCAAAAATTAGAGGATGGTCCTTGCCAGGTTTCATAGGCACCAAAGGTGTCTGGTAGAGAAAGAGAAGAAGAAAGGGTCTCTTCCTAGGGCTATTTTTCAATCTCTTCTTTTTTTTTTTGAGTTTTCATAATCTAATCAATAAACTACATCTTTTTCACATTTGAAGAATAAATTTTTAAGAAGGAGCCATCGATCGACACGAGAAGATCAGGCATTACATGCAGTGCTGGATTCTACACGAACTTCAGAGATTGTAGCTCGTGTGACGATCGAGGATACATTGTGGCTTTGACTTCATCTTCAAGCCAAATAGTAAGTTAGAACATCAACTTGCTCAGTAATAGATAGATCTATAAACTCATACCAGCATTTAATGTAGGTAGATCTCGTTGATTGAACACCTTTTCTTGTTTATATTTATTTTTGATTAATATCATGCCCTTGATCATTAATAGATTTGAATCTAAGTATTTACATATTTATTAAAATAAATATTTAATTTATTTAAGTCTTTCACTATAAGATTTTGAAAAAAATTCAAGATCTACCTGTAAAATCCTAGATCAAGAACCTTCAGATTTTAGATGAAGAGAGGGCATAGAAGAGTCCTTCTACTAGTTATTCTCTTTGCTGGATATCAGGTTTTTGGATAACCAAAGAGTCTTTGCTGCCCCCTTGGTTGTAGGTGCCTCTTGAACCAAGTCAAACACCTTGAAGCTTTGACTTTTTCATGTCCAAGTTTCCCATGCCCCTACTCTGATATGGTGCACATATTATAGGCCATTAGATGACCTTTTTATTAGATCTAATCCCTTATTTTTTGGCACCACATAAATGAAGATATGCGACCCTTCATGAAAAACTATGTAGAATTAGTTCGAAGAGTCCTTCTACAATTAGGCACCTCTTCATATTAATTCAATGGATTCTACGTGGTGTTTTCCTCTAATGGGGTGTGAGAAGAATTGATGGGCATGAGAAAAGCCTAGGGAAAGGGCATGAGAATTTGGTGGAAGCACCCCTATGTACATTATAAATAGGGGTGCACTCCGGAAGTCCAATTCATTCAAAATTCTCTCCTTCTTTTTTACATACTTTTTCTAATTGTCCAATTTCTCTCTTCCTTCTCTTGTTAAGATAAAGTCCTATTAAAGGACAAGAGGTTTGCTTTAGGATAAGGGCTGAGGAAGAGAGTAAAGGAAGACAAGGAGAATTGAAAGAATGGAAAAGGTAGGCAAGAAGGGAGACAGCAAGGGTAAGGGACGATTTTTCCTAAATAGATTTAATTCTTACAATAAGAATTAAATTAAAGAAATCTTATTTTATTATGCTAGTGGCTTGATCAAGTTTCTGTATGGATCAACATTGGAGAGTGAACACATGGGCATTTGGTGAAAAGTCCTGACGGACTGCTGCCGACGATCAGGATCAAGTTAGGATTAGGCCATTAGAGGTATGTTCCAATATTCTAATTTTTATTATAAATATATATTATATGATTTAAATTCTAATAAAGTGGTCCTAGGTTTTGGATTTGCTTTTATGATTTCATAATTTTGCTTTGAAATCCTTGCTTCCACCCTATACACCAAATCCTACAGTGGTATCAGAACAAGCCTAATTAGATTAAATCATATGCTATTATGTTTATGCTTTAATGGCAAAAATTATGAATATGATATGATCATATTTAAAATTTTAGCATATTATTAATGTGATGTGATCATGTTTAAGATTATTATGATATATATCATTCTATAAGGTTGCCCTGGCATTGTGGCAAATATTCACTATGTGATGATGGTTATCCTAGAGTGATAATACATGCTAATATGATTGGTATGATTGATATGATTAATTCATATATGTTATATGATTTGAATTAGAATGTGCATAGAGATCAATTAAAGTCCTCTATAAAATTATATTATGTTGTCATGTAATTAACCGATAGCAGAACCAGTCTGGATGTCTAATTGATCAATCGGTGTTTAGAAAAGTGATTCATGATTGGTAAAGAGAATGTGGTTTCTAATTGATTCTGTTTCTGACCTGGCTAATTCAATGATGTCTAAGGAAAGCAACGGAGGAACCCCCACCTCTCTTTTACTTACCTGGCTGATTCGATTGATTTAATTCTAGATTAGGTGCTTAGGCATTCTTGCTGGAATCTGGCTCTGATATGCAGTCGAGCTAGCTTAGGATGAGATCGAGCCAGCTCAAGGTGAATTTGAGCCATCTCTCTCTGGTGGACAGAAAGCGGTGCTTGGGCCAAATGCTATCAAGCCGACTCGACTATGGACTAAGCCAACTTGACGGATGGATTTTTTTTGATTCACTACATTAAGGCCTTTCTTCGTGCTAGATCATTATTATGTCATAAACCATATTAGGTTTATTGTGCAACTACTAGGGGCAAAGAGAGATCCATGCCCCTTTTCCCCATGTCTTAAAAAAGAGAGTTTAGTCATTTTGCCATGAAGAACAAGATTCAAAATTGGATATGATTAGAAGTCAATAGGATCAATAGCCTCCAGTTTTCTCTAATTGTTTAGACCCTATCTTCTTGCTATGATGACTAGTCTTCAGAGTGCCATAGATATCTATCATTTGGACTATCCCTAGTCATTTCATGGTAATTTAGATTTAGCTAGATATTAAAAATAGATACATCAATGTATAGCTAGAAAGATCGGTTAATAAGGAAACCATTGCAATTTTATTTCTTTCATAAAGAAGTTAAATGGTCCTTAAGAAAATTAATACATAGCCTTCTAATGCAAGGCAAGAAATAAGAAATCAAATTCCTGCTTGTTAAGGCATAATAACAGCTATTTTTAAACAAGTCTAACCAGCGATGGTAGTCGTAAGTGGGTAGTTCTCCATGCTATATCAGCAACTCTTGCTCTCATTTCTCTGATCAAGGATCACCATTCATCCCTCAGCCTTCTGGCTATCCTCACAGATCTGCATAGAAGTGCACAAGATGCACTAGAACCAAGAAGTCAAGCGCCACCCAATACGGATGTAAGAAAAATCATAAGGTTAGACTCAATAATGAGCATACCTCCAGAAGGAGACTGGCCTCCTTCTTCTTTAGGGTGGTCAGGTAAGTAGAGGTAGTTTCACTTTTTAGTGGCCATCATTGTTGTAATTGAAATACTATCTTTGTCTAACGGGCCTTTTTCTTTAGCTCTTCCGTTTTTCTTCTTTCTCCGTTCCACCTATGCTCTTTTCAACAGACTCGTTCGTTTTTTCAAAAGACTTTCTCTTGGAGAAGTTCATTCCATAGGCAAGCATGAGCCTTTAGAACCTTTTATGAAAAGCTAGTGTAACCAGCATGTTCATAAGTTCAGCCAAGAAATTTTAA
>QRFJ01001597.1:199545-222350 GCA_006176705.1 Cocos nucifera
AAGTTCAGTATATGGTAGTAATGAGAACTGCCCATAACATTAGTCAAAGATTGTAGAATTAGGTCATTTTGCAGATCCAAGTCCAACATCACTCTGAGCTTCTCAAGCTCTTCCAAATCCTTGATCATCATTAGACAATGATCTTGGACTGACTGCCCATCATGCATCTTAGTCTTGAAAAGTCGTTCAGTGATTTGATACTTGGCTGCGCGACTCTGTTCACCAAACATCTCCTATAGGTGAGCCAACATTTGGCGAGCAGTTCTGATACCTTCATGTTAGTGCTGAAGTTCATCAGACATCGAGCCCAACATGTAGTATCTGGCCTTATTATCTTCATCTGTCAAATTATTCAGAGACGCTCGCTATTCAGTGGATGGACGAGTTGGTAAGGTGGGAGGGTCCTGATCCAATACATGGGTTAACTTCTTGGAATCCAAAATGATTTTGAAGTTTCAAAGCCAATCCTTATAATTTAGTCCGATCAGTCTATGGGTGTTCAGGATTCATGCTAGTGGGTTGGATGCAGACATTTTTCTGTAGAAAGTCAAAGTTTCTAGTTAGATTTTGTAATTATGACTTAACCAATATGTTTAGGAATTTTATTTTTAAACAAATTAGCTTCCACTATTTTCTTGGATCCCTACACTCTTTCTGTAGAGATGCGAAAATCTCTACGATTAATAATTTTTAGTGGGTGGTGCGGTCCCCACCAACTGACTCATCACCTCACCTAATAGTTATTGGTGATGGGTTAGCCAATGAGTGAACAACTCTTGTTCAATGATTCTCCAATCATGGTGCTCCCAAACTTGGTCTCTAATTTATGAATCTCACCATTCCCAAAATATTGATCCACTCCTTAGTTAAGTTAGATCCACTATTTGCACAGATTGGATTCCTAGTTGAGTCTCTCATCGTATCCGAAATATTGAGCCCAATCCATCCTCCAGCCCATAGCATCCAATGCCTAATAGATATGGTTGCATCTTTTCGGTGCAACTGAGCCATTGTAACTAGTTAAGAACAATCAACCCCTGGAGGGGCCCGCACATCTATAATGGTGGAAGACTTTAGACTTAATCATTTCTTAGGAAGATTTGATTTAGGTCTCATTAAACTAGACTTGACATAGTCATAACCATTATGACTAACCTAGTGGCATGGGTTAGCTCGGATTATTGAGCACCTCAGATTAGAACTGAGCCAACAAACATAGCTAGGTAAGTGAGACTAGTGGAAGGGATATGCCATTAACTCGACAAGAATGCATTCGAGTCGAGTAGCTCCCAATTAAAAACCAGTCGATCGTATCTGCCAGACTTACCTTAGACACCAAATTATTGAGCCAGAACCAATTGGGTTGGCCTACAAAATCCAGACACTAACCACTGAGCCTAATTAGGTCTTAGCTTGATCGATCACTCATGTGACTCGATCTTGACCTAGACTTAATCCTATTAGGCTTGTCAATTTAAGCACTGTTGATTCCATCTAACCAACTCTTGATTTGATTTGATCAACTGCTTAGACCTAATTGAGCTACCCAAGCCCAAACCCAATATTTTGAATATATCCAAGATCTAAAATTCTTAATTTTAGACCTAATTAAAGTTTTATAATTTTAATTCTTAATTAAGTTAAGGGTTCATAAATAAAATATGTAAATAAAATCCTAAGATTTTAGAATCTAAGATTTTGCAGAAAGTAAGTTCTTGATTTTTGATTAAGGACGAACGTGCAGCACCCCTACACATCATAAGAACATCCCATTAGATGGGAGGAGACGGCATTTAAATCTTACTTTATTTTTATAACCGGACGGCCAAGGAGAATGCCTTAATCAAAAATATAAATCTACAAAACTAGTTAGATCTACATCATATATCTCATATATAGAATTTGATCTAACTTAATACAAGTTTTGTATACATCTCATGTATCATGCATGCATATTTTTTAGATATAAATTATCTCAAAATTATCTAAAGAATTTGATTTAAATTGATTATAGCAAAATAAATTCTAATACAGAGAACTATGTAGAACTATTCTACAACTAGTCTAGACATGCAATCATCATATCTCATATGATCTAAAAGTTAAATTTTATTTTATTTTCTATTTTTTAGATCTTATTATAATATTTATAATTATTAAAAAATATAAAAATAAATAGATCTAAAAATTATAATTTAATTAAATCAAAGTAAATCATGATCATGCAAGACTACACATGTAATAGAAATTCTATTCTATTAGTTATGTACTAGTCATGCATATTGAAGAACTTAGATTCTATTAATTATTTAATTTTAATTTTTTTTGATTTCAGATCTAATCACATCTCATGTGACATCTAAAATTACCTAATTTTTAGATCAAAATAAATTAAAAATTAGATCTAAATAATTTTAATTGAATCTGGCTCTAATACCAGTTGAAGGAGAAATCTTGATTTTTTAGATTAGATTCGTTCAGATCTGATCGGATCAAGAGAGATAATTCAAAAATTTCTCTCAAGCATCCATATCAGATCTGAGGTATTTCAGATCTAATTTTATAATTCTAAAAATAAAAATAAAATAAATTAGGTCTAATTTAATTTATACCTTGATGTGGGTAATTCGATTATCCTTTGATGATCCTGCTGAATGCCTGAGGTTCTGGATCTAGCCATGAAAGCACCTGACCTCTACCAATATCTACTAGGGTTAGATCTAGAGATCTTCTTCTTTATCACCTCTTCAAAAATTAGATCTATATCTGATTTAGAGGATCTTCAAAACTTCTTCTGAAGATCAATAGTCATCTCTACAACAGTGCTGCCTTCTTTCTTTCTCGTCTGCTTTTTCTTGCCTGAATTGCATCAAACTAAAGCCCAACTTCTCTTAGGTGTGGAGAGGAGAGAGAGGATCAGAAGATGGCATGGAGGAGGGAGAGGGGTAGCCTTGGGGCATGGGCTAAGAAAAACTCTGTTAAAGTTGGGCGTAGATAGGGTTTATTTATAGACCCTGCTGCACCATGCAGTGCCACATCATCCCAGCCAATCGCATTGCTTCATGCAATCAGATCTAAATTTGATTGATGGGATGACATCATCTGATCCAATCAGATGAGAGTTCCATAAATTCATCCTTTGATGCTGCCTAAGACTAGTCAAAGTCTATAGGTAAGGGTCACCTAAGTGAATCCAAGAAACAACCTAGAGTCCCATCCGTATGAGACTCCAGGCATCCCTATCCATGGGTGCACGCCATCCTAGGCGTGCACCCCCTCCTTTTCAAATTTCAGTAAGGGGACAAGCCCCCTATTTGCTCTCCAATAAGTGCATGACACATGGGTAGATGACCAAGGGTCAAAGGTCAATGTTTGACCAAAGTCAAAGAATAAGAATTAGCAGGTGACGAAAAATGGCAGGTGTTGTCTCAAATTTATCTCATAAGTTAAGACAATCCTTTTCTGATTTAGACAAGCTCTAGTCAGACCAAGTAAAGGTACTTAAGTGAGCACAAACATATTTGGCTCACCCGAGACAACTTTTAATGATAGTAAAAAGGAGAATGTTAGGTTCAATCATGTGCTAGCATGATTTCTTTGAACCTAATTGAATCTAATTCAAATCAATTGAACTAGGTTAGTCTAATTGATGATATCCAGATTCAAACCCTTGTTCGTATGACCCAGTTAGATTCAGTTCTATATGGTAATGGGATATATCATGATCTCCATCATCGATATCATCGAAACTCCTTTCGATGGATTAGAACTCTTCTGATTCAGACAATTGAAATGATCGATTATCTAAATCATTCTAATTGCTCCCAAAATCCATCAATGATACCTAGCAGTATATGGTGGCAATCCATCAAAACTAAAAATGAACCTCTCGATGTAGTTACTTGTGTGATTAAGTTCTTCTATCTTGAGCTCCGATCAGATTAGGATTAAGGTGAACTCATCAAATCCTAATTTCTATCATATGATTTAATCATTTGATTCAAATCCAATATGAAAATCTTAATAGAAACTCTTTCTATTATTTCACTCTCTGTCATGGCCATGGGCTTATAGACTTGATTCTCATGATCATCATAGGGCTGCTCCTCTTCTACCGAGGTAGATAGATTTCCTCTTGGTGCAATCCAATTCCTACAATGAACATGTTATAGCCAACAAATACCTTAAGATTTTGAATGGCTAGGAGACCGAGTCATGGTGTGGTCAAACTGTAAAATCCTAAAGGTGAACTATCGATGCATCTCAGTTCAAAGAACCAGACACACCACTACAGCTTCGAGTCAGTCATCGATAAGAAGGTAGACTTCCTTATGACTGCTCGAGGTGGTCACACTCAGTGTCCTCATTCTTTAATGAGTACCTGTACTCTCGCTCTGATGTCTCTATACCGTAGACTCAAGACTCATCTACTATAAAGAAGCGATTGTACACTAACCTTCTGGATCAATCACCATCCTCATGACGATCCTACGGTCAGGAGCATTTTATGAGTTAATAAATAAAAATTCATCTCTTAAATTTTCAACTCTTGAAAATATGAATTATCATTATCATTAACTCAAAGGATGTATCATAGACACTAAATACACATTTATAATAGAAAATAATCTATTTTATTATTTATAATCAAAATTATAATTTTGCCCCTAGAAGTGTATTATAAGTGTCAGCCAAATCTGGCTTCTAGGGCATACGTATCTAACACCAAGACCATGAACATGCTTTATTACTCTTTAAATATTAATGAATTTAATATAATTTCTTCATATATTTTAGCAAAATAAATATGAAAGAAATTGGAAACTACTTTAGATAGAGCAAATCAAAAAGAAATATTAAGCTTCCAAGAAGATAAGAAAGCTCATCCCAACTTATGCCTCATGGCTCATGAGGATGAAAAGAAAAAGAAAAAGAAGAAACAAAAGAAAAAGAAGGCATCGATAAAGGAGGAGCAAAGCAAAGAAAAGCTAAATGAGAAAGAAGAAGAAAATACTATAAATTCTTGCCTCATGGCCAATGTTGATTAGGTAAATATTAATAACTCTTTGAATTTTACTTTTGAAGAATTATATGAAGTCTTCAATGATCTAATGGATGAACATAAAAGGATAAGACTATGAAACAAAGAGCTTAGAAAATCTAACTTATCTTTAGCTTAAAAGAAAAATAAAATTTTGAGTAAAAAAAAAATCTATTAAAAAATATAAAAAATATGACCAAAGAGAAGAAAGATTTCTTGGAATAAATTAAGACTCTAACTAAGAAAAAAATATAGTTAAATCTAAAAAATTCTTAGTTAAAGAAAATATTAAGCTAAAAATAAAATTTAAAAAATCAAAATTTTATATTAAACAAAAAGAAAACTTGTTGAAAGAAAAATGTCTCTTTTAGAAGAAAATACCAATCTAAGAAAAGAGATTAAAAGATTGAAGCTTATGCTTAACAAGTTTATAATTGGCTCTCAGAAGCTTCAACCTATTTTAATCAATCAAAATGCTATTTTCAACAAAGCTGAAATGGGATATAACTCCTTAAGAAAATAAAAATTTATTAAGAATATATTTACAAAAGTTTATTCTAAAAATCACTCTATAGTTTGCTTTAAATGCAATGAAGTTGACCACAAAATTTTTTAATATAATACTAAAAGATTTGGTCATACTTTGATTAAGTAAATATGGGTTTCAAAAGGAACCATAATCTCTAACCTCAATGGATTCAAGATGACTTGGTTACCAAAGATTAGTAAATAATTTTTGCAGGTATACCAAGGATCCAATGGAACGAAAAAAAAAATATTATGGATGGATGCCTTGCGAATGAAATTGGATGGATGATAATGTTTAATAAAATCTAAACTTTTCTCATATCATGCCATCATTATTTGCTACATATATTTTGATTATTAATTAGCATAATTATTGAGTATGTTTGATTGATTTTGATGATTTATCATTACTTAAAATGATCATACTCCATGAATTAAAAGTTTGATGTATTGATCAAAACTACTATATCATGTTGATTATTTATTTTTAGCTCATAATTTATTTTAAATTCAGCAAGCTCGTTCAATTCTCTATATCATGCTATTTTGATATTTAATTATTTGAAAAATCTAAATTATTATGATCCTAATTGCATATGAAACTATTTGGATGTTAGACTTATAAGTTAAATAAATTTTAACATTCCTCCATAAGATACTTTACTATTAAAATTCTTCTAAAAGATTATATAACCTAAGTACTTGAAGATAAGACATATAATTATAAAAGATCAAGTGCTTGAAGTATTGATTTATATTGCATCTCCTAAGGATTTCAAAACTTCCTAGTTAAACTAAACTCATAGAGCCTTCATCTAGTTTCTCCTTGATTTGTTCTTATTTTATTTGATTATTAGAACCCCCAATTGATTAACTATTTTATCCCCAAAATTGACTTGAATATATTTCTTGATCATCAATTTGATTATCTTTTCTTAATCTTAAAAGAGAATTTATTAATGAACATTTAGACTCTGTTCCGATTGACTAATTTTGAAATATAGTCTTCTTGAATATTTTGAAATTAATATCAAGCAAGATGTTTCAAGAAAGCTGATATTTATCTTTAAAGCTAAATATTTTAACAAGACTTCAGTTTTAATTAATTAGTATGAAACAACTTAGAATTTGTCATGTGTTAGATTGATTTATCTTTTGGCAAAAAGAGAAGAATGTATTTATTTCAAATCAGGTTTTGTACAACTATATTTTATATATGATTTCATTTGAGATAAATTCAAATATATATATATATTCTAAATCTAATTACTTGATATTTCTTAAGAAAAGGAAGAGATGATTTTTTTAAAAAATAACTAAAAATTTTCTTATGATTTGCCTTGACTGATTTGCTGATATCAATTTAAATTGATTTATCATTCTCAATCCTCAAAACTATTTGACTTGAATAAATTCATCTTTGTCATTTAAAACTAAAATCACTGGTATCAAGCTGAATTTGTAAGTTGATCTTTATGTGATATTGAACTATCAACAAAATCATGATTTGGTCTAAATTTCAATTTAATTGGTATCAAGAAAATCTTTCAAAGAAATAACTATCTAGTTTGATTTTCAAAAAAAATTAGTATAAAATTATTTATTTCCACTATTAATATCAAGAATTTTCTTCTTAAGAAAATTTTCACTCTTGGTATCAATGGTATCACTCTTGCCCTGCATTTTATTGTATTATTCTTGGCAAAAAAATTGAATATGATATCTCAAATCTATTTTACATTAATATACTCTTGATATAATACGATTTGAGATGAATTTAAAAAATTTCATTCATTTTTTGAACTTAATTGAGTGATATTTCTTATGACAAGGAAGATCTGAATTTAAACAGAAAATTTTTTTGATAGATGTACATGTCATACTCTTTTAATCTTCATGATGTTTGTTCTTATTGTATACATCATTTTGTAAACATCCTTTGAATTTAATAAAAAGTAAAGTTTTAGAAAATTTGGTGTCTTCTTGAGTGAATGTTATGTTAGATTAATATTTTTGGATTAATTAATACTTAGTTCACTCAATTGATGCTTATACTTTTGAATTTTATTTAATTTTAAAATGACTTTACTTGAAAAGGTAAGGAGGAAAAATATTATTAAAATAGTAAAAGAAAAATAAATTTTTTGGTATTTACTCTTAAAAAAAGGGGAGAGATATTATCTAGCTTTGATTGAAAATTCTCATTAACTTATGTTAAGGAAAATGAACATTGATTGCATTATGCTTTTGAGCCTTCATATATTTATTCCATTTGATTTACATGCTTTTGATTGCCAAATCATTTTTGATAACTATTTTGAGTGAAAATAAGTTTGAAATATATTCTTACTCTAAACAAATTGATTTTAATACATTCTTTTAATTTTGAAGCTTATTTATAAATATGATGCTGAACTTTTCATGTCCCAACCTTTTAAACTTTATTTGAATGATCATTCTTTGTGAATGATTGAAGTTAAATTGACTTAGAAACATACTCTAACTCAAAGAAATAAATTTCTAAACTCAAGCTTGAAACTTATTTAAAAATTTAATTTTGATACTAAGCTTTTTATGTGAATTGAAAAATCCAAGCAATTTGTACTCAAAGTAATGAATTTAAAAATATGACTACCTTTTGCTTTGATACTATTTATTTTACTTTGTTCGATACATCTTAGATTCATATCCTTTTCAAAATTAATTGATCAAAATTTCTTAAGAAAAAAAAATTGAATATTAATGTATATATTATACTTGATTTCATGATCAAATCTTTTGAAAAGCTCTATTCCTCTTAAATTCAAAAAGGGAGAGAAACTTTAATATTTGAACTCAATCTATTTTTTTGAAAAGAAAGAAAGATTCATTCAAAAAAAGGAGATAATTCATTTGATTTGATTTTATGAATTTGATACATCTCTAAATTTAATATCTTAATGTTGATTTTGATAATTTTTTTTAATCTTTTCCATAAACTTTTTAATGCTGTCAAAAAAGGGAAGAGGAATATTGAGTATATGCTTAAAGGATTAATCCTTAAGAAACTCAATGAATTGAATTGATACTTAAAATAAAAGCTTAATACTCACTGATTTGAAATAAAATATTATTTTGAAATGAGTATATAAATTATGTGCAATGAACCAAAAGATTAATTAAGAACATTCATGAAGTACTTATTCATATGCTTAATTAATACTTCATGATACATTTTAGTACAATGCTTAGAAATCCATTATTTGCTTTTATTGTACATATACTCAGGATTTTATCATCATCAAAAAAGGAGAGATTGTTGACCCTGAGATTGATTTTGATGATTCCAAACTATTGAGTATATTATATATCTAATCATGTATTTCAACAATATATATAGATCTTTCTAAGCATTAAAATTAAAGAAATATTTATTGAAAAAGATCTCCACAAATTTACCAAGTCAAGGTCTTCAAAGAAGGAATTTTTGATTTCAAGACTTAGTGGAGTCAATCCTAGAGCAAAAGAAGCCATCTCTAAAAAACTTAGAGTCATCTCCAAGCTATTTGGCATGCTGGCACAATGATCTAGCATAAGTTTAAGAGGACTCGAGATTTGCTTGAGTTATCTCCATCTCAAAAGATAGAAATCTTATTTCTGTGGACTAAGACTAAGATGACTCCAAAATTTTTGAGTCATCTCGAAGTAGAATCGAGATGACTCAAAAATTTTTGAATCATCTTGAAGTGTAATCGAGTCATCTTCAGAAAAATAAAGAAGTCTCTAAATGCACGATAGCCTTTGATGGATAGTTCTATAATGGATCCTTCTTCCTTTCAATGGCTCTTTTTTGTCTCCAATGACTATTTCAAAGCTTTCAATGGCTAGAACTCACTCTCTAACAATCTTCAAGGATATTTAAGGCTAGAGAATAAATTTGGATGTAAGATTAAAGAAATTTAAAGAGAGAATCTTTTATTTTTGGTAAAGAACATTGAATATCCAAAAAGAAAGAAAAAAGAGAGATAAGTTATGTGCAAATTTCAGCAAGCCTTCAAAGCAATCTTCTTCAACATCTTCCACATCCTCTTAAGTACAAATTGAAGAAAAGCCAAGCTTGAATCAAGCAAATCATCAGCTTCTTCTTCGAGCTTCAAAAAGTTTAAAATTCTATTTTTACTTTCATGCTAAAATTCTCATCTTGTAATTTTATTTCTGTTGGTGCAAAATCTGATTGACGCCAAATCGAGCTGGAGTTGGGGAAGATGAGATCGCTGTCGATGACCTACGAAATAAAGTTCTATCTGGAGTCGGTGGTGGTGGCTCTGGCAGGATCCTCTAACGATCAAATCAGCTCTTCTAACCAATAGAAATGGAGTGCTCAGATATGAATTCGACAGAGTTTTGAAAAGAAGAAGAGAGCTCAGAGAAAACGTATCTGAAGGATTTTTTTTATAGATGGAGCTTGTTGTAATCGTTTGATAGTGGAGTTGCCTGTAGCAGACTGATAAATGATAGTCGTAACCATTTAGAGGAAGTAGGCATTTGGAATCTGACCGAAGAAGATGTTCGGAAGGAGTTCGACTCTTGGAGGAATCTGATTGAAGGAGAAGTTTGGAAGAAGTTTGACTCCTGGAGGAATTCGACTGCTGGAGGAGTTCATAAGAAGTTTGACTCTTGGAGGAATTCGATTGTTGGAGAAGTCTAGAATGAGTTTGGCTCCTAGAGAAATCTGACTGCTAGAAAAATCTAGGAGTTTGGCTCCTGGAGAAATTCGATTGTTAGAAGAGTTCAGAAGGAGCTCGACTCCTAGATGAATTTGACTGCTGGAGGAGTTTGAAAGGAGTTTAGATCCTGAAGAAATCGACTATTGGAGAAGAGGTCTGGGAGGGGTTCGATCGTTGGAGGGAGTCTGAGTGCTTGAAGAAGTTCGATTGGGGTTCGATCGCTGGAGGGAGTCCGGGAGGGGTTCGACCGCTGGATGATTTTGGCTGCTAAAGGAGTTCGACTACTAGAGGATGAATTCTTTATCAAAGTTCTTCCATCATTAACAGTCACATTAGGCTAAGCATCAGATTGGACTTCGATGGTAGTGAAATTTATCACCAATAATAGTTCTCCCACTCCTGAGATCGAAATTCAAATGAAGGGAGTACAAGAAAGGTGACTATTGAAATCCTCTTCCGAATTCTGCACCCATTCAGATTGAATCTCGAGGGAGATCTTATCTCCAATCAAGGTTCAAGAAGATCTTGTCTCCTGTTGAGATTGGCATTGAAGCTCGGAGGAGATCTTATCTTCAGTCGAGGTTGAGGTCGAAGTTGTAGCTTGGGGGAGATCTTATCTTCAGTCGAGGTTGACGTTCAAGTTAAAGCTCGAGAAAAAATTTTAGTCCCTGATTTCCATGCTTGCTACTTATTGTAGATGTCGAGCTTGTTGTGGATGCCGGGCTTGTTATGAACATCAAACTAGGATCTCTCTTGCAAACTAGAATAAGGTTCTACCTTTCACATTTGACATAGTCAGGTTATCGTGGGAAAGCACGTGTAAAGATTCTCCATCGAGCTTCTTCCTTCTCCACGTCTTTGGTCTATGGGGTTTTGATCTTTGCTCATGCTAGGATGAGGTTTTCCTCCTATTCCTAACAGACTGTAGGTGCGTATTTAGGATTGTTGTTAGGGCCTCTCCTCTCGCCTTGTCTAAAATGAATGAGGCCTTCAACTTTGCTCATGTTAGGATGAGGTTCTCCTCCTCTTTTTAATAGATTGCGGGGTCACATAAGAGCCATTGTTAGGACCTCTCCTCCCATCTCGTCTAAAATGAACGAGGTCTTTGACTTTGCTCATATTATGATGAGGTTCTCCTCCTATTCCTAATGGGGTATGGGGGCACATAAGGGCTGTTGTTAAGGCCTCTCCCCCCATCTCATCTAAAATGAATGAGGTATTCTACTTTGCTAACGTTAGGATGAGGTTCTCCTCCTATTTCTAATGGGCTGTGAAGGTACATAAGGATCGTTGTTAGGGCCTCTCACCCCATCTCGTCTAAAATAGAGTGCTCGAGTATGAATTCGATAGAGTTTTGGAAAGGAGAAGAGTGCTTAGAGAAAATATATCTGGAGGATTCCTTTTTATAGATGGAGCTTGTTGTAATCGTTCGATAGTGGGGTTGCCTGTAGCAGACTGATAAATGATAGTTGTAACCATCCGAAGGAAGTAGGCATTCGAAATTTGACTGAAGAAGATGTTCGAAAAAAATTTGGCTCCTAGAGAAATCTAACTGAAGAAGAAGTCCGAAAGGAGTTCGGCTCCTAGAGGAATCCGACTGCTGGAGGAGTTTGGAAGAAGTTCGGCTCCTAAAGGAATCAGACTGCTTGAGAAATTTGGAAAGAGTTTGGCTCCTGGAGAAATCCAACTGCTGGAGGAGTTCGAAAGGAGTTCAGCACTTAGAGGAATCCAACTGCTGGAGGAGTTCAGAAGGATTTTGGCTCTTGATGAAATCCGACTGTTGGAGGAGAAGTTTGGGAGGGGTTCGACCGCTGAAGGGAGTTCGAGTGCTTGAAGGAGTTCGGCTGGGGTTCGACTGCTGGAGAGAGTCCGGGAGGGGTTCGGCCGCTCGATGACGTTGGCTGCTAAAGAAGTTCGACCGAGGTTTGGCTGCTGGAGGAAGAATTCTTAATCGAAGCTCTTCCATTATTACCAATCGCATTAGGCTAAGTATCAGATTGGACTTCGGTGGGAGCGGGATTTATCCCTAACAGTTTCTTTATATGTTTCTTTAGGAGAACAAAACTTAAGGATTAGGCCCATCTAAGCCTAGAATTGGACTTGTCAAGTTTTGGTTAGTGAGCCCAAAAAATCAATTGGGTTGATAGTGATCCCAAAAAACTATCGATATAAGATTTTGGTTGGTGATCCTAGAAAATCAACTAGGTTTGTTTGTGATCCTAAAAAAGTAAACACACTGTAATCAAGGATGACTTATAGTAAAAATCCCATGAAAAGCTTGAGAAATGGATGTAGATGTGGGTTGCACCAAATCACTATAAGTTATGGTGTATTTGTGTTGTGCTTCTTCTTCTATCTCTTTGCATACTTTGTATGTTTTTAATTCTTACTTTACTTTCACACTTTGATTTTGTTATCTTAATTCCACTACTACCATTGCTTTCATTCCACAATCACTAAAAATAGCATAAATTAAAGTATATATTATTTAGAAAGTAAATTTGGATAAAATTTTAAAAGAATCCAATTCACCCCCTTCCTCCACTTAGGTTGCTACCTCTGGGCAATAGAGAATATAACACCATAACATCAAGATAATTTGATAGTAATTGCTCATAATTTCTGCATGCATATCAATACTTAGAGATCATAACATTGTTACATTGGCAAACAAAAAATATTATTTATATTAAATATCATTTTTAGATACCAATGCATTATAAACAAAAAATGTTATTTGCATTAAATATCATATACCAATGCATTATAAACAAAAAATGTTATTTGCATTAAACATCATTATATTGGCAAATAAAAAATATTATTTGTATTAACATTATTACATACCAATGCATTACAAATAAATATTTGAAGAAATAAAAATATATTAAAAATTATTCTAAATATGTAATAAATGCATCCTATCACCAACTAATAGGTAAAGACAGGATTTATCCTATTTAGGAATTGTATTAATTCTATAGGTTCATTACAGTAATTAAACAATATGTAATAGAGACCGAAAAATTTTGGCAATATTTTTTCATAGTTCTTCTTAGTAGGGAGAGCAAAAAAAAATACTATCTGAAATTTCTTTCGAACCCTCAGCATATAATTTGATTACTATAATTACCTATAAAATTATTTATAATTATCAAACTATCTAAATTGGATATTCAATTGATCATTGTACATAATACTTTCATCCATACAAAAATATATAAATGTACAGATATCATATATTATGTACACTAATTAATTGATGGGTCTATCATTATGCAATGCAACAAGCAAAAGCAATGGAGACTAAACAGTAATCCAAAAAAAATTATGTAATAAATTCCATAGTAGGACTTACATTAATTCTATAGCCCAGAACCCGACAGTTTAGAATCCGACAGCATGGCCCAAAATCTATCGAAATGATCAAAACTCGTGGGCAAGACCCAAAACTCACCGACATGGCCTAGATCCCGACGGTCTAGAATCTACTGGCATGGCCTAGAACCCGATGATCCAGAATTTGACGGCATGGTCAATAACTATCAGCATGGTCCAGAATCTATCGGCATGGCCAACAACCACCAACATGGTCCAGAACCCACCGACGAATGTTCTCTTTAAATATTATTATAAAATTATTATAAATATTATTATAATATTTATAATAATATTCATAATAATTATTATAAATATTATTATTAATATTTATAATATTCTAAATATTATTATAAATAATTAAAAATGATTATAAATATTATTATGAAATTGAATGAAAAAAATTTATACTTGCGGCTGTAGAAAGTAGGGGTCATGCAAATTATGAGGGTCATCGATGGTGGAGCTAGAGGAAGGGGGCGGCTGCTAAAAGGAGGGTCGATGGTAGCAGGATGGGTCAGCAGTGGCACTAAAGGGAAAGGGGGGCCAAAAAAGGCTACGGTCGAGGGAGGTGGGGATGAGGAAGGCGGATCGAGGGGGCCGGGGATGAGGGTGGCGGGTTGGCACGGGGCAGGTTGGTGGCGAAGCTAGAGAGAAGGAGGTGGCAAAAGGAGTTTGGGGTTGAGGGAGATGGGTATGAGGGAGGCAAGGTCGACAGAGTTAAGGGAGGTGGGGCCGATAGTGATAAGGGAGAAGGGGTTGAGGTGGCTGGAGCCAGCGTTGGTGCTAGAGGGAGGGGGAGGGGGCGGGGGCGGGTGGGCTAGCAGCAATGCTAGAGAGAAGGGGCTGACCAAAGAAGGCCGAGACCAAGAGAGGCGGGGATGAGTGAGGCAAGGCCGATGAGGCCAGGGTTAAGGGAGGGGGGCATGATGGGGCTATGTTAGATATATGTGCCCTAGAAGCTAGAATTGGCTGACACTTGTAATACATTTCTAAGGGCAATATTGTAATTTTGACTAAAATCAATAAAATGGGTTATTTACTATCACATATGTGTATTTAGTGTCTGTGATACATCCTTTGAGTTAATGATAATGATAATTCATATTTTCAAGAGTTGAAAATTTAAGACATGAATAAATCATTATTAACTCATAAAATGCTTCCGACCATAGGATCATCACGAGGATGCTGATTGATCTAGAAGGTTGGTGTACAATCATTTTTCTTTAGTAGATGAGTCTTGAGTCTATGGAGTGGAGACACCGGAGCGAGAGTACAAATACTCGTTAGAGAATGAGGGCACTGAGCGTGACCACCTCGAGTAGTCATTAGGAAGTCTACCTTCTCATCAATGACTGACTCGATGCTGTAGTGGTGTGTCTGGTTCTTTGACCTGAGGCGCATCGACAGTTCACCTTGAGGGTGTTATAGTTTGACTACACCATAACTCGGTCTCCTAGCCATACGGAACCCTGAGGTGTATGTTGGCTATAGCATGTTCATTGTAGGAACTGGATCGCATCAAGATGGAATCTATCTACCTCGGTGGTAGAGGAGCAGCCCTATGATGATCATGAGAATCAAGTCCAGAAGCCCATGGCCATGGCAGAGTGAAATAATAGAAAGAGTTTCTATTTAGGTTTTCACATCGGACTTGAATCGAATGATTACATCATATGACAGAGACTAGGGTTTGACGAGTTCACCTAAACCCTAATCTGATTGGGGCTCAAGATAGAAGAACTTAATCACACAGATAGCTGCACCAAGAGGTTCACATTCAGCTCTGATGGGTTGCCACCATATACTGCTAGGTGTCACTGGTGGATTTTGGGAGCAATTAGAATGATTTAGATGATCGATCATTCTAGCTGTTCGAATCAGAAGAGTTCTGATCCATCGAAAGGAGTTTCGATGATGTCGATGATAGAGATCATGACATATCCCATTACCATACAGAACTGAACCTAACTGGGTCACACAAATAAGGGTTTGAATCTGGTGATCATCAATTGAACTGATCTAGTTCAATTGATCTGAATGAGATTCAATTAGGTTCAAGAAATCATGCTAGCACTCGATTGAACCTAACGTTCTTCTTTTACTATCATAAATAGTTATCCTGACTGAGCCAAAGGAGTTTGTGCTCAATCAGAGGCCTTCACTTGGTCTGACTGGAGCCTGTCCAGGTCAAAAAAGGGTTGTCTTATTTTGTAAGATAATACCTACCATTTTTGATCACCTGCCATTTCTCATCCTTTGACTTTGGTCAAAAGTTGACCTTTGACTGGTCAAATATTGACCATTGATACTTTGACTTTTGTCCACGTGTCATGCACCTATTGGATAGCTGGTGGGGGCCTGTCCCCCTGCTAGAACTTGGCAATGAGGAGGGCACATGCCACCCTTGGCGTGTGCCCAATCTGGAGGCTCCCAAGAGTCCCTGTTGGATAGGGACTCCATCTCCTTTTTGGATTCCAATTAGACTTCTCCTAACAACCAAGTTTGACTGGTCTTAAGCACCATCTAAAGAGGAATCCAAGGAACTTTATTTCCACCAATCAGATTTAGATCTGATTTCACAAAGGATTGTGATTGGTTGGGAAGAAGAGGAGTTGGATCATGCATAGTCTATAAATAAGACCCTACGCCCAGCTCAAAGAGTATTAGAAAAGTAATTGAAATTCCCACGCCCCAAGGCTGCCTCTCCTCTCCTCCTCCATACCACGTCCACCTTCTCCCTCTCCTCTCCATGCCCAAAAGGAGTTTGGGATCTTAGTTGGTGCTATGCAAACGAGAGAAAGATGACAAAAAGCTAGAAGGCTGCACTGCTGCAAAGGACAACTGCTGATCCTCAAAAGATATTTTGAAGATCCTCCAGATCAGATCCAGATCTGATTTTTGGAGATGTGATAGAGAAGAAGAGGATCTCTAGATCTAGTCCAAGTGGATACTGGTAGAGGCCAGGCACTTGCGTGGCTAGATCCAAAACCTTCCGCTGCTTACAGGATCATAAACGGATAATAGGATTATCCTACATCAAGGTAAATTAAATTTGATTTGATTTAGATTTTATTTTTATTATTAGAATAATAAGAATTAGATCTAAAATATGTCAGATCTGATTAGGATCAGAGATAAAAAATTTTAAAATATATCTCTTGATCCGATCAGATTTGAACAAACCTGGTCTGAGAAATCAGGATTTTCCTTCAACTGGTATCAGAGCCAAGGTTCTAAAAGTATTTAGATCTGAATTTAAATTTATTATAATCAAAAAATAAATGATTTTAGATGTCACATGAGATGGGATCAGATCTGAAATTAGAAAAAATTAAAATTAAGTGATTTTGATCTAAGATTAGAAAATATGCATGACTAGTTCTAAAATAGAATAGTTCTATAGAATAGTCTTGCATGTTTTTAATTTAATCTGATTAAATTATATTTTAGATCTATTTATTTACTATTTTTTGATATTATAATTATTATAATAATATCTAAAAAATAGTAAATAAAATTATTTAATTTTAAACATCATATGAGATATGATTGATGCATGTCTAAACTAGTTGTAAAATAGTTCTACATAGTTGCCTAGATTAGAGTTTATTTTGATAAGATCAATTTAAATCTAATTTTTTACATTATTATTAGATAATTTAGATCTAAAAAGATGAATGATTCGATACATGAGATGTATGCAAAATATGCCATGATTAGATATAATTTGTATATGAGATATATGATATAGATCAAAAATTATTTTGTAGTATTATATGTTCTGGATTAAGATGATCCTCTTGGCAGTCCGGTCATAAGAATGAAAAAGGATTTAAAGGCCCTCTCCTTCCATCCGATGGGATGTTCTTTTGATGTGTAGGGGTGCCGCACATTCATCCTTAATCAGAAATTCAAAACTTACTTTCTGCAAAATCCTAGATCCTGAAATTCTAGGATTTATTATGCATATTTTATTTATGAACCTTACTTAATTAAGAATTAAGATTATAGAATATTAATTAGATCTAAAATTGAGAATTTCAGATCTAAGACATATTCATAATACTTGGGTTCGGGCTTGGGTAGCTCAATTAGGTCTAAGCGGTTGATCAAACCGAATCAAGAGTTGGTTAGATGGGATCAACAATGCTTAAATTGACCAGCCTAATAGGATTAAGTCTGGGTCAAGATCGAGTCACGATCAAGCAAGACCTAATTAGGCTCAGAGGTTAGAGTCTGGATTGTAGGCTAACCCAATTGGTTCTGGCTCAACAATTTGGTGTCTAAGGTAAGTTTGGCACATACGACCGACTGGTTTTTAATTGGAAGCTACTCGATCTGAATGCGTTCTTGTATGAGTTAATGGCATATTCCCTTCCACCAGTCTCACTTACCTGGCCATATCTGTTGACACAGTTTTGATCTGAGGTGGTCAATAATCCGAGCTAACCCATGCCACTAGGTTAGTCATAATTGTTATGACTATGACAAGTCTAGTTTAATGAGACCTGAATCAATTCTCCCTAAGAAAAGATTAAGTCTGAGATCTTCCAATATTATAGATGTGCGGACCCCTCTCAGGATTGATTGTTCTCAGTTGGATATAGTGGCTTAGTTGCACTGCGAAGATGCAACCATGTCTATTAGGCATTGGATGCTATGGGCTGGAGGATGAGTTGGGCTCAATATTCTGGATATGGTGAGAGACTCAATTAGGAATCCAGTCTGTGCAAATGGTGGGTCTGACTTAACTAAGGAGTGGATCAATATTCTGGATACGGTGAGATTCATGAATTAGAGACCAAGTTTGGGTGCACCATGATTAGAGAATCATTGAACAAGAGTTGTTCACTCATTGGCTAACCCATCACCAATAACTGTTAGGTGAGGTGATGAGTCAGTTGGTGAGACCGCACCACCCACTAGAAATCATTAATCATGGAGATTTTCGCATCTCTACAGAGGGAGTGTAGGGATCCAAAAAAATAGTGAAAGCTAATTTATTTAAAAATAAAATTTTTAAACAAATTGGTCAAGTCATAATTACAATATCTAACTAGAATCTTTGACTCTCTATAGGAAAATGTCTGCGTCCAACCCATTGGCATGTATCCTAGGACACACATAGACTGATCGGATCTAATTATAAAGATTGGCTCAGGAACTACAAAATCATTTTGGGTTCTGAGAAGTTAACCCATGTATTGGACCAGGATCCTCCCACCTTACCAGACCGTCCATCCATTGAATAGAGAGCATCTCTGGAAAAATGGATAGACGAAGATAATAAGGCCAGATATTACATGTTGGGCTCGATGTCTGATGAGCTTCCAGTGCCAACATGAAGATATCAAGACTGCTCGCCAAATGTTGGCTCACCTGTAGGAGATGTTTGGTGAACAGAGTCGCGCAGCCAAGCATCAAGTCATGAAAAGACTTTTTAAGGCTAAGATGCATGATGGGCAGTCAGTCCAAGATCACTGTCTGATGATGATCAAGGACATGGAAGAGCTTGAGAAGCTCGGTGTGAAGTTAGACTTGGATCTGCAGAACGATATTATTCTATAATCCTTGACTGATGCATATGGGCAATTCATCATGAATTACCACATGCATAAACTTCAAAATTTCTTGGCCGAATTAATGAATATGCTGGTCACCGCTGAGCTTTCTATGAAAGGTTCTAAAGGCTCAGTTCTTGCTATGGAATAGGACTTCTTCCAAAAGAAAGTCTTATGAAAGAAAAAGAAGTCTGTGAAAAAGCAAAAGGTGGAAGGAGGAAAGAAGAAGAAGGCAGAGCTGAAGATGAAAGCCGCTGCCAAAGAAAAGTATTTTCCATTGCAACAGCGACGGCCATTGAAAGCGGAACTGCCCTACTTACCTGGCCACCCTGAAGAACAAGAAGGAAGGTCCTTCTGGAGGTATGCTCATTATTGAGTCTAACCTTATGGTTTCTTCTGCATCCAGTTGGGTGCTTGACTCTGGTTCTAGTGCTCATCTGTGCACTTTCATGCAGGGTCTTGAGGATAGCAGGAGGCTGAGGGATGGAGACATGATCCTACGCATCGGTAATGGAGCAAGAGTTGCTGCAGTAGCCGTGGGAACATACCCTCTTCGATTACCATCTGGTTTAGACTTAGTTTTGAAAGACTGTTATTATGTGCCTACAGCTAGCAGGAATTTGATTTCTGTTTCATGCTTAGCACTAGAAGGCTATGTGATTACCTTCTTTAAGGACCATTGTAACATTCTTTATGAAAGAAATAAAATTGCAAATGGTTTCCTTATTAACGGTCTTTATCAGCTACATATTGATGTACCTGTTCTAACTATCGAGCAAAACGTGAATGCCAAACGACCTAGGGATAGTCCAAATGATAGATATCTATGGCACCTGAGATTAGGTCATATAGCAGAAGATAGGATCAACAAATTGGAGAAAAATGGGCTATTGAGTCCATTGACTTTCGAGTCATATCCAACTTGTGAATCTTGTCTTCAAGGCAAAATGACTAAACTCTCCTTTTGTAGGACATGGGGAGAGGGCCACAGATCTCCTTGCCCTAGTACATACTGATGTGTGCGGCCCATTTGATGTGCCGGCTAGAGGCAATTTTGTCTACTTCATTACCTTTACCGATGATCTGTCTAGGTATGGGTATGTGTATCTTATGAGACACAAGTCTGAAGCTTTTGAAAAGTTCAAAGAATTCAGACATGAAGTAGAAAAACAAACTGGAAAACCCATTAAGGTTCTTCGATCAGATCGAGGAGGTGAATACCTTAGTCCGAAAATTCCTAGACTATCTCAAGAAAAATGGCATAGTCTCTCAATGGACTCCACCAGGAACACCTCAACTCAACAGGAATTTTAGAACGGAGAAATCGGACCCTATTAGGATATGGTCTGATCCATGATGAGCTTCACAGACCTTCCTGATTTTTTTTGGGGACACTCATTGTTAACTTCAATTTATCTACTGAATAGGGTTTCCTCTAAAACCGTTCCTACCACACCGTATGAGATATGGCATGGTAAGAAACCAAGTCTGAGTCATCTCAAAATTTGGGGTTGTCCGGCTCATGTCAAAAGACAACAAGCGGACAAGTTAGAGTTTAGGTCCTTCAGAGCTCGATTCATAGGATATCCTAAAGAGTCATTAGGATACTATTTCTACATTCCAGAAGACCACAATGTGATTGTGAGTTCTTTTCGATTGTAAGATACAAAATCGACATCTAGGAGTTAGTTTGTGTGCCAATGGTGGTCCTGTCAGCTGAAGAGTTCCAAGCAAACATTATAGCAGATTCCACCATGAAAGTAGAATATATCGCTGCATCAGAGGCTGCGAAGGAAGCATTCCGGTACAAGAAGTTTACTGCAGAAATTGGAGTAATGCCATCAGATGCCATTTCTCTATACTGCGACAACAATGGTGCCATAGCCCTTGCTAAGGAGCCAAGGTCTCACCAAAAATCCAAACATATTGAGCGGCAATACCACCTCATCCGCGATTACCTCGAGAAGGGTTACGTCGAGGTCAAGAGAGTTGAGTCCACAGACAATGTGGCAGACCCACTTACAAAACCATTGGGACAACAAAAATTTGAAGCCCACCTTGAGAAGATGGGACTTAGACTTGTAGCCAATTGGCTTTAGGACAAGTGAGAGATTGTTAGATATATGTGCCCTAGAAGCCAGAATTGGCTGACACTTGTAATACACTTCTAAGGGCAATATTGTAATTTTGACTAAAATCAATAAAATGGATTATTTTCTATCACATATGTATATTTAGTGTCTATGATACATCCTTTGAGTTAATGGTAATGATAATTCATATTTTCAAGAGTTGAAAATTTAAGACATGAATAAATTATTATTAACTCATAAATTGCTCCCGACCATAGGATCATCACGATGAAGATGATTGATCTAGAAGATTGTGTACAATCGCTTTTCTTTAGTAGATGAATTTTGAGTCTATGGTGTGGAGACACTGGAGCGAGAGTATAGGTACTCGTTAGAGAACGAGGGCATTGAGCGTGACCACCTCGAGTAGTCATTAGGAAGTCTACCTTCTCGTCAATGACTGACTCGATGCTATAGTGGTGTGTTCGATTCTTTGACCTGAGGTGTATCAGCAGTTCTCCTTGAGGGTGTTATAGTTTGACTACCCCATAACTTGATCTCCTAGCATACAAAACCCTGAGATGTATGTTGGCTATAGCATGTTCATTGTAGGAACTGGATCGCATCAAGATGGAATCTATCTATCTTGGTGGTAGAGGAGTAGCCCTATGATGATCACGAGAATCAAGTTCAGAAGCCCATGGCCATGGCAGAGTGAAATAATAGAAAGAGTTTCTATTTAGGTTTTTACATCGGACTTGAATCGAATGATTACATCATATGACAAAGACTAGGGTTTGACGAGTTCACCTAAACCCTAATTTGATCGGGGCTTAAGATAGAAGAACTTAATCACACAGGTAGCTGCACCAAGAGGTTCGCATTTAGCTCTGATGGATTGCCACCATATACTGCTAGGTGTCACTGGTGGATTTTGGGAGCAATTAGAATGATTTAGATGATCGATCATTCTAGCTGTTCGAATCAGAAGAGTTATGATCCATCGAAAGGTGTTTCGATGATGTCGATAATAGAGATCATGACATATCCTAGTACCATACAGAACCGAATCTAATAGGGTTACACAAATAAGGGTTTGAATCTGGTGATCATCAATTGAACTAATTCAGTTCAATTGATCTGAATGAGATTCAATTAGGTTCAAGAAAATCGTGCTAGCACTCGATTGAACCTAATGTTCTTTTTTTACTATCATAAATAGTTGTCCTGACTGAGCCAAAGGAGTTTGTGCTCAATCAGATGCCTTCACTTGGTCTGACTTGAGCCTGTTCAGGTCAAAAAAAGGGTTGTCTTATTTTAAGACAATACCTACCATTTTTGGTCACCTGCCATTTCTCGTCCTTTGACTTTGGTCAAAAGTTGATCTTTGACTGGTCAAATATTGACCATTGACACTTTGACTTCTATCCACATATCATGCACCTATTGAAGAGCTGGTGGGGGTCTGTCCCCCTACCAAACCTGGCAAGAGGAGGGCGCATGCCACCCTTGG
>QRFJ01001597.1:222360-283804 GCA_006176705.1 Cocos nucifera
AAGGAGGAGGGCGCATGCCACCCTTGGCGTGTGCCCAAGCTGCAGGCGCCCAGGAGTCCCTATTGGATAGGGACTCCATCTTCCTTTTGGATTCCGATTAGACTTCTCCTAAGAACCAAGTTTGACTGGTCTTAGGCACCATCTACGGAGGAATCCAAGGGACTCTATTGCCACCAATTAGATTTAGATCTGATTTTATAAAGGGTTGTGATTGGTTGGGATGAAGAGGAGTTGGATCACACATAGTCTACAAATAAGACCCTATGCCCAACTCAAATAGTATTGGAAAAGGAATTAAAATTCCCATGCCCCAAGGCTGCCTCTCCTCTCCTCCATGCCAAGTCCACCTTCTCTCTCTCCTCTCCATGTCCAAAAGGAGTTTGGGATCTTAGTTGGTGCTATCCAGACGAGAAAAAGGCGATAAAAAGCTAGAAGGCTGCACTGCTGCAAAGGACAACTGCTGATCTTCAAAAGGTATTTTGAAGATCCTCCAGATCAGATCTAGATCTGATTTTTGGAGACATGAAAGAAAAGAAGAGGATCTCCAGATCTAGTCTGAGTGGATACCGATAGAGGCCAGGCACTTGCATGACTAGATTCAGAACCTTCCACCGCTTACAGGATCATCAACGAGTAATAGGATTATCCTACATCAAGGTAAATTAAATTAAATTTAATTTAGATTTTATTTTTATTATTAGAATAATAAGGATCTGATTTGAAACATCTCAGATCTAATTAGGATCAAAGAGAAAAAATTTTGAAATATATCTCTTGATCCAATCAGATCTGAACGAACCTGATCCTCAGGATTTTTCTTTAGGCCGGGGTGGAGGGAGGTGGGGCCGACAATGATGAGGGTGGCAAGGCCAAGGTAGGTGGGGTCAATAGTGATGAGGGAGGCGAGGCCGAGTGTGGCGGAGCCAGCGTTGGTGTTAGTGGGAGGGGATAATAGTGGACAAGCCGATGATGGGATGGGTAGGGCGTGGGTAGTAGAGAGAAGAAATTTTGAGAGAGAGGGAATATGATTGGTCGGGTGTGCTAGGTAAATTAGAAAAGTTTCCAAATCTATGGAACAATTTTTAAAACTATTGCCATAGCCCTATAGCTGCGGTTATATTGCAACCGCTGCTATATACCTATTGAAGGGAGCGTGCAGGGTTTCTAGCTCTACATTCAAAAATATTTTTCAAAAAATATATGTAGTGGAAATTATTATTAATCAAATTAATAATAAGAGCTATAGATCTAATTTGAAAACCCTGCACTCTACAGGATCTAATGTATCATATATGCATGCATATCTGAAAATACAAACAGCAACTACAGTAAAACTATTTTTACTACTCTATGTGTTCAGAACACATTATCTTTTTGTGGGTAGATGGACTCCATAATCTGAACTCCTCGGTATAGATCTGATCACTGTAATGTAGCCACACAAGCATCTGGCTTCCATGGGTAATTCACACGAGGCCCTAATCTGATCAGTTCCTCCCGAGTGCTAGCTTTGTAGAAACCTTCAATGGTTGATTCTAGATCAAACTCCTTTGATCTTACTTTATGGGCTTTGCAGACACTCTAGATCATTGATGAATGCAGAAGATATGTAGCTGAGGCTTTCACCAAGATCTATGAACTCACGACCCTCATAACTCATAGATTTGATTCCCAAAACCCTAGGTATAGATCCTATGGTATGCACTCAACTAAATACCCTTTGATCCTAGTTTTTTCTCATGCATGTACAGAAGAGACTTTCTCTTCTCTGTTCTCTCTTTTTTTATCATTTACACGTCCCAAAAATTCCATGCAAAAATAGATGCGCTAGCTCTAGAGAGGCATCTTGGGTTTTAGATAAGATGGTTGGTTTGTTCATTCAAACTCAAACTCCTTTGAATTCGAACAACAACCAGCCTATCTTACCTACATGGGGCATGAGAATGGAGGGTGCACACCCTCCCTTGCATGAAAAATATTTGAAGGAAAAAGCCTTATTTTTTGGGTCAGATTCGTTCAGATATGATTGGATCAAGAGAAATATTTCAAAATTTTTTTCTTTAAGATCCTAATCAGATTTGATCTTATTGATCTGATAATAAAAATAAAAATAAAAATTAAATCTAATTTAATTATACCTTTATTTTGGATAATCCAATTATCCTGTTATGATTTTGATGTTTGCTTGAGGTTCTGGATGTAGCCATGCAAGCGCTTGGCCTCTACCGGTATCCACTCAGGCAGGATCTGAAGATCTTTTCCTTCTCAATCAATCCTCCAAAAATTAGATCTAGATCTGATCTTGAAGATCCTCAAAATTACTTTTGAAGAACAGCCATTGTGTCTTGCAGCATTGCTGCCTTCTTCCTTTTCTAGTGCCTTTCACTTACTTGGATTGCACCTTGTTCATGCCGAAAAGCCCTTGGGCATGGAGAAGAGAGAGAGGACTAGAGGATAGTATGAAGGAGGGAGAGAGGCTATGTGGCATGGGCTAAAGGTAAAAGTATTAAATTCTAAGTGCAGATAGGGTTTATATTGACCCTGCTGCGCCATGCAGTGCCATATCATCTTGGCCAATCATGACCTTTTGTGCAATCAGATCTAAATCTGATTGGTGGGATGACATCATCTGATCCAATCAGATAAAAGATCCTCAAAACCCTCCTAAGGTGGTGATGCGTGCAAATTTATAGCTATGGCAAGTGCACCAGTCGATCAAGTAATAAAGTGAATGAGTAAAGTATCATCCCTAGAGGATTGAAAAATAAGTACTGAAAAGCTCTTTCCTATGCTTTATTTAGAAGATCAATTTATGAGAATAAGATATTAAAGAAAATAAAGAAAATAAAAAAAGTAATTAAAAGTTTTTAATTAAATAGAGAGAGTATAAATTATTAGGGTTTTAAACTCAAGTGCAATGGATTACTAAGGCAATCGGTTCACCAACTCAGTCAATACAATATTCAGGTTTTTAGATTAATTTTATTTTCATGTGACGGTGGAGTCTCCTAATTTATTCACTACCCTTTGGTCCAGGCATAGCAAAACTATTAATATTTATTAATTACCCTTTGGTCCAGGTGTAATTTAAATAAATATTAATGCATTAGGTTTTGTGAAACCCTCTAATTAAAATACGCTGCGTCCAAAGCACACTAAAATTCCTGCATGCATATGAATTCTAATTTGATTCATAATACAAGGTATATAATCAAGAAGCTATTAACATAGATGTACTTGGTCCGTAACATCTATGTTCATCAGATCAATTAGAAGATGGCCAGTAATCTAAAAGCATTAAGATCAGATTTATATACTCCTCATGAATAAAATTTAAAAATAAATCACACTGAATATTGCATCAAAAGAGTGGCTACACCTTAGCCTTAGTAAAATAAAATTTAGTTGATAATAACAAGTTTAAAAACAGCAAATAAAATAAAAAGCATAGAGAAATTAGACTATTTGATTGCTGAAATTGATTGTTTGCTACTCTTGATGTGGAGAACTTGGCGAAGATGAAGAGGCTCCTTAATCGATGTTTTGATCGTGGAAAGGAATCAAAAAAAATGAAAAACCTTTTTTATTTTTCATAAATCACTCTTACCTCTCTCCTCTCTCTTTCTTCCTCTCTTTCTATTTCTCTCTTTCTCCCCGTCTCTCTCTGTCTCTCTCTCTGATTCTTTTTTCTCACGACAACCATAGGTTTTTATAGATAAAGAGTTTGATTTCCCCCCAAAATCCATAAAAAACTAGGTTTAAGACTCCCAAAACAACTTAAATTAAGATCTAGATAATTTCGACCATTAGATGTTGATCAAACGTTCCAAAAACCACTCAAAAATCTCTTAAAATAAACCAGATCAAGTCAGATTTAATGCCAGCCATTCGATCAACTGTTAGATCGAATCTAGGCTGTTCGATCGCGTAGAAATAAGCCTTCTGATCTATAGTTTAACTTTAGGATGAATCTCAGCTGTTGGATCTCGATTGAGAGCTACGAATGTCGTCCATCAGCGCCTTCGTTTCGGCCGTCCAATCGAGTTTCAGTGAATACCGCCCATTGGATTAGCCAAAATTCCCAAATTACCCTCCATGGACCATGCGCGAGCCCGGTGTTGCATGGACCACCATGTTCCTCAGCCAATCAGAGCGCGCTTATTGCTGTGAAATTCCCAAAATACCCTTCAGATGGTCCATCGTGTGCCGCAAAAAATGCTGACGTCATCCTGATGTCAGCGTTGCGTCGGCAATTTTTTTTTTTTTTGAAATTCAATTATGGGCTCGTTTGAAGTCCATTTTATCTAAAATTTATTTCATTTGAATCAGAAAAATAAGATCTTCACATTGGTGGCCTTCTTTCCTACATAAGATTAATAAAAGTATCAATTTTTAAAGAAATAGATTAATTTATTTTATAATTTAATACTTTTATTAGTATATTTTTACCACTTATCACACCCCCCAACTTAGTCATTGCTAGTCCCTTAGCAATATTTTATTTAATACCATGTTTCAATAAGATTATCCATCACAAAGATAAAATCTAGGACTAAAGGTCAAAAAGTTTAGAAAATACTGCTAACTAAGCATTGAGCTTCAGAAGCAAATTTTTTCAGTCAATACAATTAAAAACTTTCTTAGAGTACATCAAAGATCTATAGCACTTGTGTTCATGATGACTAACTTTAGCATTTCAGTATTAAATTAAAAGAACAAAAGTATCCTTCTCTTATCACCTATTTTGGTCAATTTTCTATACATTCTCAATTTTATACTCATGAATTAAGGTAGCTTTCACACTGTCTTTCTCTTTTTTTTTTTTACTGTGCTGAGCATCCTGGCCTTCCCTTCACCATTTTACGTGAATTTTCACACTTGACCTAGGTGCAGAGATCCAGTTACTAGGCTTTGGGCAATCCACATATACTCTATCTTTTGCACTTTATTTATAGGCAGGTAGCTCTTTCCTTAAATTCAAGTTTCTTTGATTAGAATGTATATTAATTATCAATTTTCAGTGATAATTGAATCCTCAGTTGGCCTTATAATCAATACCTACTTTGCCTTGTTAGTGTGCATGTGCAATTAGAAGTGCTAATAAGTCTTTTAATGACCTAAGTAGGCTGCTAAAAGTTGACCAACTAATCTACTTCTTTAACTCATTACATTCATTAGCAAATAATTCTATCTTTTATCACTTATCCAGTTTATCTTGCTCAAGATTTTCTTCTTGACACATGATTTTTTTTTTTTTTTTAACTTATTCTACATTGTCTTAAAGGAGAAAGAAAAATAAAGGGTGCAATAAAGGATAGGAAGGAATACACCTGATTTGGTTCAGTCTGGTTCTTTGGAGCTTTGAAATTTTGCTTGAGCTCTCATTGATTTTTTCTGCAAAATTGAAAATACACACCAAGAGCAGTAAAAGAGCAACAACAAATTACTGAAAAATAAAAGAAAAGAAAAATGATCAAAACTAAAAAGAAAAGAAACAACCTATCTAGTAGTTCTGATTTATAGTCTTCAGCTTGACTTTCTTTGAATTCTAAAGTGGATCTTGTAATTGAAATGCTTCCTTCTCCTTTTCAAAACTTTCATTAATGTAATTTTTTAGCCTGTGACCGTTTACCTTGAAGGTACCTTTTGATTCATCAAAGATCTCTACTGCTCCATATGGAAATACCTTAGTAATTGTATAGGGACCTGTCCATCTTGATTTTAGCTTTCCTGGAAACAAATGTAGCCATGAACTATACAAAAGAACTTGCTGTCCCTCATGGAATTCTCTTTTTACAATATGGTTATCATGCCATTTCTTAGTACGTTCTTTGTAAATCCTGGCATTCTCATAAGCATGGTGGCGAAATTCGTCCATCTCATTTATTTGCATTAACCTGTTCTTCTCTGCATCTTGTATATCAAAGTTAAGAATTTTCATGGCCCAATATGCTTTATGTTCTAGCTCAACAGGGAGGTGGCATGCTTTTCCAAAGAGTAGCCTATATGGGGACATACCAATAGGTGTTTTATATGCAGTTCTATATGCCCATAATGCATCATCTAATTTCAATGACCAGTCTTTTCTAGATGCAATTATAGTTTTTTCTAAAATTCTTTTTAATTCCCTATTAGACACCTCTACTTGACCACTAGTTTGTGGATGATATGGGGTAGCTATTTTATGAGTGACACCATATTTGTTTAATAGATTTTCAAATTGTTTATTACAAAAGTGTTTACCTCCATCACTAATGATTGCTCTAGGAGTGCCAAAACATGTAAAAATATGCTTTTTCAAAAATTTGACAACTACCTTTGCATCATTAGTTGGAAAGGGTGCTGCTTCTACCCATTTTGAAACATAATCTACAGCCACAAGTATATATTGATTTGAAAAAGAACTAGGAAAAGGTCCCATAAAATCAATACCCCAAACATCAAAAATTTCACACACAAGAATATTGTTTAAAGGCATTTCATGTCTTCTAGAGAGATTTTCAGTTCTTTGACAGCGGTCACATGAAGAGACATAAGTATGAGCATCTTTAAATAGAGAGGGCCAATAAAAACCTGATTGAAGAACCTTATAATGCTGTTCTAGTTGGGCCGAAATGTCCTCCTGCCTCTCGATCATGACAATGATGCAGAATTTTCTCCATTTCTTCCTCTGGAATGCATCTTCTAATGACCTGATCTGAACAACACTTATACAAAAAGGGTTCATCCCAGAAATAATGTTTAACAATAGATAAGAACCTCTTCTTTTGTTGAAAAGAAAGACCAAGTGGAAAAACCTTACCAACCAAGTAGTTAATAATATCAGCATACCATGGAAACGTTCTACCTGATATAGCATAGAGGCGTTCATCTGAAAATTCCTCCTTGATAGGGCAAATATCTAATTCCTTCTCTGTGATGTTTTCCAGTCTGGAAAGGTGGTCAGCAACTGAATTCTCTGTGCCCTTCTTGTCCTTGATCTCCAAATCATACTCTTGTAGCAAAAGAATCCATCTGATCAATCTGGGTTTTGCATCTTTCTTGGTAAGGAGATACTTTAGAGCTGCATGGTCGGTGTATATAATAACTTTAGATAAAATAAGATAAGAATGAAATTTGTCTAATGCAAATACTACTGCCAGAAGCTCCTTTTCAGTGGTTGCATATTTTTGTTGAGCTTCAGTCAAAGTGCGGCTAGCATAGTATATAGTTTGAAAAATCTTATCCTTTCTTTGACCAAGTACTGCTCCTATGGCTGTGTCACTAGCATCACACATCAACTCAAAAGGTAGGGACCAATCTGGTGCTACCATAATAGGTGCCGTGACCAGCTTCTCCTTGAGGGTGTTAAATGCCTGCAAACACTCATCAGAAAAATGAAAAGAGACATCTTTGCATAATAATTTAGATAAAGGTTTAGAAATTAGAGAGAAGTCCTTTATAAATCGACGGTAAAATCCAGCATGCCCCAAAAAGCTCCTAATAGCCTTAACTGAGGTCGGTATGGGTAACTTTTCGATCACCTCAAGCTTAGCTCTATCCACCTCAATACCTTTATATGAAATCTTGTGGCCTAACACTATGCCTTCTTGTACCATCAGATGACACTTTTTCCCAATTTAAGACAAGATTAGTATCCTCACATCTTTGTAAAACAAGAGATAAGTTATGCAAGCATTTATCAAATGTGGATCCAAAGATAGAAAAATCATCCATAAATATTTCAAGAGAATTTTCAATCATATCATAAAAAATAGCCATCATGCATCGTTGAAAAGTAGCTGGTGCATTACATAAACCAAACGGCATTCTTCTAAAAGCAAATGTACCATAAGGACATGTAAAAGTAGTTTTCTCTTGATCCTCAGGTGCTATGGCAATTTGATTATAACCAGAATATCCATCTAGAAAGCAGTAAAAATCATGTCCAGCTAATCTTTCTAACATCTGATCAATGAATGGAAGAGGATAATGATCTTTTCTAGTTGCATCATTTAATTTTCTATAATCCATACACACTCTCCATCCAGTAACAGTTCTAGTAGGGATTAATTCATTATTATCATTTTGAACTACAGTAATCCCACCTTTCTTAGGAACTACTTGAACAGGACTCACCCATGAACTATCAGAGATAGGATAAATAATACCTGCATCCAGTAGCTTGATTACCTCCTTTTTGACCACTTCTTGCATCTTGGGGTTGAGTCTTCTTTGGGGTTGGACCATGAGAATTTTGTGCATACAAATTGAGGGTCCTTTGATGGCTCATAGTTGTCCTCCATGAGAATTTTAGGTTTGTTCATAGGTGGCTCTTCAAATTGAGGGACTAATTCCTTTGATGTTTGTCTGCTATTGTCCATCCAAATAATCCTTTTTGTAACTCTGTTTCTTATTAAATAGTACTCTTAATAATTTCATATCTAAAATCCACCTTTAAAATCTATCAAAGGAAGAAAGAAATAATAATGCAAGCTTGTAAATTAGCTTCTGTGGTAATTTATTTTGAAGTATTGCTGAGCATTCTTCATTCAAATTTATTCTCTCATGCTCCTTCAGCTTTTTCTTATTTGTTAGGATTTCTTTGAGAAACTTGGCATACCTGGGCATTTGAGTAATAGCATCTACAATATTAATATGTAAATTCTTTAATATTTTGAAAAAGTTAGAAAAAGATGCTGTATTTGAAGGTGGTGGTACGTAGGGCTTCATAGAGTATAGGTTATTTTGGTGACTGACGAATTTTAGTTGATGGTTCCTTATTTGTAGTTGGCTCTTCAGTCTCTTTCTTCTGATGTGGCTCCTCCAGCTTTGTACCACTTCTTAGGGTGATAGCATTGACTTGCTCCCTTGGATTGGTCTCCGTGTTGCTGGGCAAGGATCCCTTGAGGTCTCTCGGAGATTATCTTAGCCATTTGACCTATTTGCATCTCCAAGTTTCGAATTGCTGCTGTTTGGTCCTGCCTAAGTTTGGCTTCCAAATTTTTTATAGTTGCTTCTTGGTTTTGCATAAATTTGACCATCAGCTCTTCCATGTTGGACTTCTTTTCAGGTACTTGGAATCCTGGGGGTGGCTGTTGTGCTGCATTTTGATTACTCCATGAGAAATTTGGGTGCTGCCTCCACCCTTGATTGTATGTGTTGGAGTAGGGATTATTTTGTTGCGGCCTGAAAAAATTACCAACATAATTAGCTGTATCAGTTGTTTTAGCAAAAGGATTACCTGTCTGGCAATTGCTCGTATCATGTCCTCCTCCACACAGGTCACAAGTGATGCTCTGAACATGCATAGCTGTTCCCTTTAAGTTGTTGACTTCGGCTCTAAGGGCTGCAATTTCAGCTAGTAAGGTTGGCACGCAATCTACTCCCTGCACAGCTGCTAGTCTTTTTGGCATCATGCATTCTGTCTGCCACTGATAGCTATTTGATGCCATCTCATCGATCAGATCGAAGGCTTCTTCCTCCATTTTTTGGTTAATGGTTCCTCCTGCTGCTGCATCAATCATAGAATGATTAGTAGGAGATAAACCATTATAGAAAGTTTGTACCTGAAGCCATACGGATAGTTGATGATGTGGACATCTCCTCAGCAGTTCCTTGAAATGCTCCCAAGCCTCATATAGTGTCTCCATGTCCATCTGCATAAAAGAAGTGATATCATTGCGCATCTTGGCAGTCTTGGAAGGTGGAAAGTACTTGGCTAAGAATTTTTGGGCTAGGACATCCCAAGTTGTGATAGAACCTGCAGGAAGAGAATGAAGCCAACTCTTAGCTTTGTCCCATAAAGAGAAAGAAAATAACCTTAATCTAATAGCATCATCCGACACCCCATTAATTTTAAAAGTATCACAAAGTTCAAGAAAATTAGAAATATGGGCATTCGGATCATCATGCACGTGTCCACTGAATTGGATAGTTGATTGAATCATCTGGATCATCATCGATTTTATTTCGAAGTTGTTTGCTCGTACAGGCGGTCTCCTGATGCTCGAAGCTGCATCGGCTACAGATGGTGTGATGTAATCATTTAATGGATGATGTACTGGTCGAATAGCTTCATGCTGTCCTTCGGATCGCCATATCCAATCCTAGATTGATGTCGTTAGGATCTTCAGCTGCCATGTTTCTTTCTTGTTGTAGTCTTCTAATGGTCCTTTCAATTTTTGGATCTAAAGGTAGTAAGTTACTATGTCCAGTACGTGTCATGCACTGAACAAAATTTTTTTTTTTTAAATAATAAAAATTAAAAATAAAATTTCTAAAGTAAAGCTAGGATCAAAATTTTAATATTATTTTAGACACAATCCCCGGCAACGGTGCCAAAAACTTGATGCATGCTAATTTATAGCTATGGCAAGTGCACCAGTCGATCAAGTAATAAAGTGAATGAGTAGAGTATCATCCCTAGAGGATTGAAAAATAAGTACTGAAAAGCTCTTTCCTATGCTTTATTTAGAAGATCGATTTATGAGAATAAGAAATTAAAGAACAAAATAAAAAAATAATTAAAAATTTTAAGAAAATAGAGAGAGTGTAATTATTAGGATTTTAAACTTAAGAGCAATGGATTACTAAGGCAATCGGTTCACCAACTCAGTCAATACAATATTCAGGTTATTAGATTAATTTTATTTCATGTGACGGTGGAGTCTCCTAATTTATTCACTATCCTTTGGTCCAGGCATAGCAAAACTATCAATATTTATTAATTATCCTTTGGTCCAGGTGTAATTTAAATAAATATTAATGCATTAAGTTTTGTGAAATCCTCTAATTAAAATACGCTGCGTCCAAAGCGCACTAAAATTTCTGCATGCATATGAATTCTAATTTGATTCATAATACAAGGTATATAATCAAGAAGCAATAACATAGATGTACTTGGTCCGTAACATCTATGTTCATCAGATCAATTAGAAGATGGCCAGTAATCTAAAAGCATTAAGATCAGATTTATATACTCCTCATGAATAAAATTTAAAATTAAAAATAAATCACACTGAATATTGCATCAAAAGAGTGGCTACACCTTAGCCTTAGTAAAAGAAAATTTAGTTCATGATAACAAGTTCAAAAATAGCAAATAAAATAAAAAGCATAAAGAAATTAGACTGTTTGATTGCTGAAATTGATTGTCCGTCGCTCTTGGTGTGGAGAACTTGGTGAAGAAGAAGAGGCTCCTTGATCGATGTCTTGATTGTCGAAAGAAATCAAAAAAAAAATCAAAAAACCTTTTTTTTTTCTCACAAATCTCTCTTCTCTTTTCTCTCTCTCTCTTTCTCTCTCTCTTTCTTTTCTCTCTTTTCTCTCCCCTCTTTCTCTCTCTGTCTCTCTCTCTGATTCTTTTTTCACACGCAACATAGGTTTTTTATAGGCTAAAGAGTTTGATTTTCCCCAAAATCCTTTCAAAAATTAGGTTTAAGACTCCCAAAACAACTCAAATTAAGGATTCTGGATGATTCTGACCATTGGATGTTGATCAAACGGTCCAAAAAAATCACTTAAAAACCCTTTAAAATAATCTAGATCAAGTCAAAATTTCATGCCAGCCATTGGATCAACCGTTGGAGATTGAATCTGGGCCATCCAGATCGTGCAGAAAGAAGGCTTCTGATCTTTAGTTTAACTTCGGGATGAATCTCAGCCATTGGATCTCGATCCGGAGCTGCATGGATGCCGTTCCATCAGTGCATGCCTTCGTTTCGACCGTCCGATCAAAGTTTCAGTGAAACCACCATTGGATCAGACAAAATTCCCAAATTACCCTCCATGTAGACCATGCGCGAGCCCGGTGTTGCATGGACCGCTGCGTTCTTCAGCCAATCAGAGCGCGCTTCTTCATGTGAAATTCCTGAAATGCCCTTCAGATCGGTCCACCATGCGCCACAAAAAATGCTGACATCATCCTGACGTCAGCGATCTGCGTTTTCTGAACCGATTTTTTTTTTTTTTTGAAATTTCAATTTCTGGGCTCGTTTGAAGTCCGTTTTGTCTGAAATTTATTTCATCTGAACCAGAAAAATAAGATTTTCACATTGGTCACCTTCTTTCCTACATAAGATTAATAAAAATATTAATTTTTAAAGAAATAGATTAATTTATTTTATAATTTAATATTTTTATTAGTATATTTTTACCACTTATCAGGTGGCACCATGACTTGGTCAAACATGACTTCTTGGTGCTACACAGTTTAATCCCCTGAATCAACCTAGAGTCCCATCTATATGGGACTTCATCTTTCATCCTCATGGGGCACACACCTCCCTAGGTGTGCACCCCCTTTTTGTCTGCTTTTTAGTAGGGGGACAAGTCCCAAGGTACTCTCCTATGGGTGCATGATACATAGGTAGATATCTAAGTATCCAGGGTCAACATTTGACCAATATCCAAAAATAGAAATTAGCAGGTGATAGAAAATGGCAGGTGTTGTTTTAAATTTATCTCATAAATTAAGACAACTCATTTCTGACTGGGACAAGCTCCAGTCAGACCAAATAAAGGTTTCTGAGTGAGCCCAAATACATTTGGCTCAGTCAAGATGAGCTTTAATGATTGTTAAAGGAGAATATTAGGCTCAATCGTGTGCTAGCATAATTTTTCTGAACCTAATTGAATCTTATTGAAATCTCTTGAACTGGGTTAGTCCAATTGATGACATCTAGATCTAAACCCTTATTTGTGTGACCTAGTTAGATTTAGTTCCATATGGTAATGGGATATATCGCGATCTCTATCATCGACATCATCGAAACACATTTCGATAGATTAGAACTTTTCTAATTCAGACAACTAGTATGATCGATCATCCAAATCATTCTAATAGCTCCCAAAATCTATCAATGACACCTAGCAGCATATGGTCAGAACCGAAAGTGAACTTCTCAGTGTAGTTACCTATGTGATTACGTTCCTCTATCTTCAGCTCTGACCGGATTAGGGTTAAGGTGACTCATCAAACCCTAATTTCCGTCATTTGAATTAATCATTCGATTCAAGGCCAAAATGAAAATCCTAATAAAAACTCTTTCTATTATTTCACTCTGCCTTGGCCATGGACTTATGGACTTGATTCTCATGATCATCATAGAGTTGCTCCTCATCTATCGTGATAGATAGATCCCTTATTGGTACAATCCAATTCCTACAATGAGCATGTTATAGCCAACATACACCTCAGGATTCCAAATGGCTAGGAGATCGAGTTATGGTGTAGTCGAACTATAATACCCTCAAAGTGTATTGCTAATGCACCTTAGGTCAAAGAATTAAACACACCACTGTAGCTTCGAAACAGTCATCAATGAGAAGATAGACTTTCTTATGACTGCTCGAGGTGGTCACGCTCAGTGCCCTCATTCTCTAATGAGTACCTATACTCTCACTCTGGTGTCTCTATACCATAGATTCAAGACTCATCTATCCAAAAAAAATGATCGTACATGAACCTTCTAGATCAATCACCATCCTCATGATGATCCTACGGTCGGAATCATTTTATGAGTTAATAATGAAAATTTATGTCTCAAATTTTCAACTCTTGAAAATATGAACTATCATTACCATTAACTCAAGGGATGTATCATAGACACTTTCAAATACACACTATGATAGAAAATAACTCATTTTATTATTTATAATTAAAATTATAATTTTGCCCTTAGAAGTGTATTATAAGTGTCAGTCAATCTGGCTTCTATGGCACATATATCTAACAAACTCCCACTTGACCTAAAGCCAATTGGCTACAAATCTAAGTCCAATCTTCTCAAGGTGGGCTTCAATCTTCTACGGGCCCAACGGCTTTCTAAGTGGGTCTACTGCATTGTCTGTGGAGTCGACTCTCTTGATCTCGACGTAATCTTTCTCAAGATAATCGCAGATGAGGTGGCATCGCCGCTCAATGTGCTTGGATTTCTAATGAGACCTTGGCTCCTTAGCAAGGGCTATAAGCCATTATTATCACAGTACAGAGGAATGACATCTGATCGCATCATTTCGATCTCTGTGGCAAACTTCTTATACCAGAATGCTTCTTTTATAGCTTCTGACGCAGTGATGTACTCTATTTCTATGATGGAATCTGCTATCGCTGTCTGTTTGGAACTCTTCTAACTAACAGCACCACCATTACACACAAACAAACTCCCAGATGTCGACTTTCGATCATCTATATCGAACACAAAATTCGAGTCTGTGTACTCCTGGACTTGGAGTTCTCCAATACCAAAAATGAACATCATATCCTTAGCTCTTCTCAAGTACTTAATGATATATTTTACAGAAGTTCAGTGTTCTTCATCCGAATTCGACTGATATCTGCTCGTGACACTTACAGCATGGGCTATATCAGATCTTGTACATAATATGGCATACATGAGGCTCCCTATTGCTGAAGCATAAAGGATCTTGCTCATGTGCTTAGTCTCCTCAGATGTGTTGGGAGATATTTTTTTGGAGAGATGAATGCCATGTCTGAAGGGTACCAATCCCCTCTTGGAGTCTTCCATGCTAAACCTCTTTAGCACTTCCTCTATGTACATCTTGTGTGAAAGACCTAGCATCCTATTCAGTCTATCTCCATAGACCTTAATTTCTAGAATGAAGGATGCTTCTCTTAGGTCTTTAATGGAGAATTCTTTAGATAACCGCATTATAACTATGATCAACATGGAAATATCATTTTCAATAAGGAGGATATTTTCTATGTATAGTATAAGGAAGACAATAGCGCTCCCACTAACCTTTTTGAAAATACATGGTTCCTCCTCATTCTTGATGAAATCAAACAATTTAATTGCATCATTAAAATGAGTATTCCAGCTCCGAAATGCTTGCTTAAGTCCATATATTGACCTTTGCAGCTTGCATACTTTGTGATCAACATCACTGGATGTGAAACCTAGTGGTTGTTCCATATAGATATCTTTCTCAAGGTATCCATTTAAGAACGTCATTTTCACATCTATTTGCCATATTTCATAATCAAAATAGACTGCAATAGCAAGCAATGTGCAGATGGATTTTAGCATGACTACTGACGAAAAGGTATCCTAATAGTCAATTCATTCATGCTGACTATACCCTTTTGCCACTAATCTAGCTTTGAATATCTCTATATTCCCATCTGCACCAATCTTTCTCTTATAGATCTATTTACACCCAATAGATACTATACCTTCAGGTGGATCTACCAAGATCCAGATTTGGTTTGAGTGCATCGAGTCAATTTTTGACTTCATTGCCTCTAACCATTTCTCGGAGTCAATATCTGATATCACCTCATCATAGGTTTTGGGATCATCACCATGAACCCTATTACCTATGAGAAATATTTTCTCTACTTCCTCTAAAATAGTACCAAGTATCTCTCAAGGGGATGAGAAACCCTTTTCGATCTATGGGATGGAGGAGGTAGTGATTGTATTGGCTCAACCTGATTTGGTTCCATAGGATCCTTAGCTCGTTGCTCTTATGAGATTTTCTCCTTGAGCTTGATCTACTTTTTAATGCCACCATCTTGAATGAACTATTTTTTAAGAAAGATGGCATGTCGACTCATAATCACATTATGCTCTTTTAGAATGTAGAAATAATATCCTAATGACTCTTTAGGATATCCTATGAATTGAGCTCTAAAGGACCTATAGTCTAACTTGTCTGCTTGTTGTCTTTTGACATGAGCTGGACAACCCCAAATTTTGAGATGACTCAGATTTAATTTCTTACCATGCCATATCTCATACGGTGTGGTAGGAACGGTTTTAGAGGAAACCCTATTCAATAAATATATAGCAGTTAACAGACTATGTCCCCAAAAAAAATCAGAAAGGTCTGCGAAGCTCATCATGGATCGAACCATATCTAATAGGATCTGGTTTTTCCATTCTAAAATTTCATTGAGTTGAGGTATTCGAGATGGAGTCCATTAAGAGACTATGCCATTTTGCATAAGATAGTCTAGAAATTCCCGACTAAGGTATTCACCTTCTCGATCTGATTAAAGAATCTTAATGGGTTCTCCAGTTTGCTTTTCAACTTCATGTCTGAATTTTTTAAACTTTTCAAAGGCTTTAGACATGTGTCTCATAAGATACACATACCCACACCGAAATAAATCATCGATAAAGGTTATGAAGTAGACCAAGTTGTCTCTTATCGGCACATCAAATGGATCGCACACATTAGTATGTACTAGAGCAAGTAGTTTCATAGCCCTTTTCCCATGTCCTACAAAAGGGAGCTTAGTCATTTTGCTATGAAGACATGATTCACAAATTGGATATGACTCAAAAGTCAATGGACTCAATAGCCTGATTTTCTCTAATTTGTTAACCCTATCTTCTACTATATGAGCTAGCCTTAGGTGCCATAGATATCTATCATTTGGACTATTCTTGGGTTGTTTTGATCTTATGGCATTCATATTTTGCTCGATATTAAAGATAGATACATTAATATGTAATTGATTGAGACTATTAATAAGGAAACCACTTGTAATTTTATTTCTTTCATAAAAAATATTATAATGATCCTTAAGAAAACTAATTACGTAGCCTTCTTGTGCTAAACATGAAACAGAAATCAAATTCCTACTTACAGTAGGCACATAATAACAATCCTTAAGTACTAAATATAAGCCAGACGGTAGTCAAAGAGAGTAGGTTTCCATGACCACAGCAGTAATTCTTGCTCCATTTCTAATGCTTAGGATCATCTCACCATCCCTCAGCCTCCTGCAATCCTCAAGGTCCTACATGGAAGTGCACAAATGAGCACTAGAACCAGAGTCAATCATAGAACTAGATGCAGAAAAAATCATAAGGTTAGATTCAATAACGAGCATACCTCTAGAAGGACCTATCTCCTTCTTATTTTTTAGGATGGCAAGATATGTAGGGCAGTTCTGCTTCGAATGGCCACCAATATTACAATGGAAATACTTCCTTTGTCAACGACCTTCTTCTTCCACTCTGTCTTCTTTTTCTTTCCACCTTCTACCTTCTACCTTTTCACAGACTTCTTCTTCTTTCTAAAAGACTTTCTCTTGGAAGAAGTCCATTCCATAGCAAGTTCTGAGCCTTTAGAACCTTTCGTAGAAAGCTCAGCAGTAATCAGCATATTCATAAGCTCAGCTAGAGTATTTTGAATTTTATACACATGGTAGTTCATGATATACTGCCCATACGCATCAGTCAAGAATTGCATAATTATATCATTTTGCAGATCCTGATCTAACTTTACTCTGAGCTTCTCAAGCTCTTCCATATCCTTGATCATCATGAGACAATAATCTTGGACTGACTGTCCATCATGCATTTTAGTCTTAAATAGTTTTTAAGTGACCTGATATTTGGCTATGCGACTTTGTTCACCAAACAACTCTTGTAGGTGAGCCAATATTTGGCGAGCAGTCTTGATATCTTCATGTTGGCACTAAAGCTCATCAGACATCGAGCCTAACATGTAGTAATCCATCCATTTATCAGGAGATGCACTCCGTTCAGCGGACGGATGAGCTAGTAAGGTGGGAGGATCCTAGTCTAATACATGAGTCAACTTCTCAAAATTCAAAATAATTTTGATGTTTCGAAGCCAATCCTTGTAATTGGGTTCGGTCAGTCTATGGGTGTCCAGGATACAGGCTAGTGGGTTGGATGCAGACATTTTTTTTTCTATAGAGAGTTAAAGTTTCTAGTTAAATTTTATAATTAAGACTTGACCAATTTATTTAGATATTTGATTTTTAAATAAATTAGCTCCCACTATTTTCTCAGATCCGTATACTCTCTTTGTAGAGATGCAAAAATCTCCATGATTACTGATTTCTAGCGAATGGTGCAGTCCAACCAACTAACTCATCACCTCACCTAACAATTATTGGTGATGGGTTAGTCAATGAGTGAACAACACTTGTCCAATGATTTTATAATCATGATGCACCAAGACTCGATCTTTAATTCATGAATCTCATCATGTCTGAAATATTGATCCACTCCTTAGTTAAGTCAGACCCACCATTTGCACAGATTGGATTCCTAATTGGGTCTCTCACCGTATTCAGAATATTAAGCCCAATCCATCCTCCAACTCGTAGCATCCAATGCCTAATAGACATGGTTGCATCTTTTTGGTGCAACTGAACCACTGTGACCAATCGAGAACAATCAACCCTAGGAAGGGCCCGCACATCTACAATAGTGGAAGATCTTAGACTTAATCTTTTCTTAGAGAGATTTGATTTAGGTCTCTTTAAACTTGACTTGACATAGCCATAACCATTATGACTAACCTAGTGTCATGGGTTAGCTCATATTGTTAGCAACCTTAGATCAGGACTAGGCCGACAAAGATGGCCAGGTAAGTGAGACCAATGGAAGGGATATGCCATTAACTCGACAAGAATGCATTTGAGTCGAGTAGCTCTCAATTAAAAACTAGTCGATCGTATCTGCCAAACTTACCTTAGACACCAAATTGTTAAGCTAGAATCAATTAGGTTAGTATACAATCCAGACTCTAACCACTGAGCCTAATTAGGTCTTAACTTGATTGATCACTCATGTGACTCGACCTTGACCCAGACTTAATGTTATTAGGCTGATCAATTTAAGTACTCTTGACCCACCTAACCAACTCTTGATTTGGTTTGATCAACCGCTAGACCAAATTGAGCTACCCAAGCTCGAATCCAATTTTATGAATATGTCTTAGATCTAAAAATTCTCAATTTTAGACCTAATAAATTTCATAATCTTAATTCTTAATTAAGTTTAGGGTTCATAAATAAAACATGTATATAAAATTCTAGGGTTTCAAGACCTAAGATTTTACAGAAAATAAGCTTTTAATTTTTGATTAAGGATGAACACACAGCACCCCTACACACCATAAGAACATCCTATCAAATAGAAGGAGAGGTCCTTTAAACCCTACTTCATTCTTATGACCGGATGGTCAAGAAAAATGCCTTAATCAGAAACATGATAAATCTACAAAACTAGTTAGATCTACATCATATATTACATATATAATAATTGATCTAACTAAAAATATGTTTTTCATACATCTTATGTATCATATCATGCATGTTTTTAGATCTAAATTATCTTATAAACATCTAAAAGATAAGATTTAAATTTGATCATATCAAATTAAAATTTATTCTAGATAATTTTATGGAACTATTCTACAACTAGTCTAAACATGCATCTATCATATTACATATGAATAAATTAAATAAATTTATTTTTTATTTTCTAGATATAATTAAAATAATTATAATATCAAAAAATAGTAAATAAATAAATTTAAAAATTATAATTAATTAAACTAAAATTATGATCATTCTAGACTACATATAGAATAATTCTATTCCTAGTCTAGTCATGCATCTCATACATCTTAGATCTAGATTATTTAATTTTTACTTTTTTGATTTTAGATCTAATTACATCTAATGTGATATCTAAAATTATTTAATTATTAAATTAAAAATAAATTAAAATTAGATCTAATAAATTATGAAACCTGGCTCTGATACCAGTTGAAGGAAAAAGGCTTATTTTTTGGATCAGATTCGTTCAGATCTGATTGGATCAAGAGAAATATTTCAAAATTTTTTTCTCTAAGATCCTAATCAAATATGAGACTCCTTAGATCTGATCTTATTAATCTAATAATAAAAATTAAAATTAAAATTTAATTTAATTTAATTATATCTTTATTTTGGATAATCTAATTATCTTATGTTGATCCCGATGTTTACCTGAGGTTCTGGATGTAGCCATGCAAGTGCCTGGCCTCTACCAGTATCCATTCGGACAGGATCTGAAGATCTTCTCCTTTTCAATCAATCCTCCAAAAATTAGATCAAGATCTAATCTAGAAGGTCTTCAAAACTACTTTTGAAGAACAGCCATTGTCTTTTGCAGTAGTGTTGCCTTCTTTCTTTCCTAATGCCTTTCACTTGCCTAGATCGCACCTTGTTTGTGCATGAAAGCCCTTGGGCATGGAGAGGAGAGAGAGGACTAGATGGTGGTGTAGAGAAGGAGGGAGAGAGACTATGTGGCATGGGCTAAAAGTAGAAGCATTAAATTCTAGGCTCAAACAGGGTTTATATAGATCCTACTACGCCATGCAGTGCCACATCATCCTGGCCAATCACAACCCTTTATGCAATTAGATCTAAATCCGATTGATGGGATGATATCATCTAATCCAATTAGAGGATAGACCCTCAAAATTCTCCTAAGCTGGTGCCAAGACTGGGTCAAACAAGACTTCTTAGGGCCACATAGTTTAATCCCCTGAAGCAACCAGGAGTCCCATCTGTATGGGACTCCAACTTTTATCCTAAAGGGGTGCATGCCTCCCTAGGCATGCACCCCCTTCCAATCTACTTTTTAGTAGGGGGACAAGTCCCTAGGTACTCTCCTATGGGTGCATGATACATGAGCAGATGTCTAAGTTTCGAGGGTCAATATTTGACCAATGTCCGAAAACAAGAATTAGCAGGTGACCGAAAATGGTAGGTGTTGTTTTAAATTTCTCTCATAAATTAAGACAACCCTTTTCTGACCTAGACAAGCTCCAATTAGACTAAGTAAAGGTTTCTAGGTAAGTCTAAACATATTTGGCTCAGTCGAGACAAGCTTTAATGATTGTTAAAGGAGAACATTAGGCTCAATCGTATGCTAGCGCGATTTTTTTGAACCTAATTGAATCTTATTCAAATCAATTGAATTGGATTAGTCCAATTGATGACATTCAGATCCAAACCCTTATTTGTGTGATCCAATTAGGCTCAATTCGATGTGGTAATGGGATATCTCACGATTTCTATCATCAACATCATCGAAACATCTTTCGATGGATCAAAACTTTTCTGATTCAGACAACTAGTATGATCGATCATCCAAATCATTCTAATTGCTCCCAAAATCCATCAGTGACACTTAGCAGCATATGGTGGCAATCCATCAAACTAAAAGTGATTCTTTTCATGCAGTTACCTGTGTAATTATGTTCCTCTATCTTGAGCCCCGATCGGATTAGGGTTAAGGTGATCTCGTCAAATCCTAATTTCCATCATATGAATTAATCATTCGATTCAAGTCCAATATGAAAACCTTAATAGAAACTCTTTCTATTATTCCACTCCGCCATGGCCATGGGCTTATGAACTTGATTCTCATGATCATCATAGGGCTGCTCCTCATCTACCGAGGTAGATAGATCCCCTATTGGTGCAATCCAATTCCTACAATGAACATGCTATAGCCAACATACACCTCAGAATTTCGAATGGCTAGGACATCGAGTTATGGTGTAGTCAAACTATAACACCCTCAAGATGAACTGTCGATGCATCTTAGGTTAAAGAACTAGACACACCACTACAGCTTTGAGCCAGTCATCAACGAGAAGATAGACTTCCTTATAACTGCTCGGGGTGGTCATGCTCAGTGCCCTCATTCTCTAACGAGTACCTATACTCTCACTCTGGTGTCTCTACACCGTAGATTAAGAATTTATCTATCCAAAAGAAGTGATCATACACCAACCTTCCAGATCAATCACCATCCTCATGATGATCTTATGATCGGAAGCATTTTATGAGTTAATAATGAAAATTCATGTCTTAAATTTTCAACTCTTGAAAATATGAACTATCATTACCATTAACTCAAGGGATGTATCACAGACACTTTCAAATACACACTATGATAGAAAATAATCTATTTTATTATTTATAGTTAAAATTATAATTTTGCCCTTAGAAGTGTATTACAAGTGTCAGTCAATCTAGCTTCTAGGGCACACATATCTAACAAAATATTCATGAGAAACCTCTTTCTTATGGAGAAAGGATGGCATAGATTTTGGTGTAGTATATGGGAAGACTAGTCAGACTAGTCTCATTGTTTGACATCCAATTGAACCAATTCAATCCAAATTGGTTAGGCTCAAATAGATCAGAATAAACCCAACTTATTTAGGCTTAATTAGGTTTAAGTAAATTCTAATCAAATTAGAAATTAATCAAGCCAAATCCTGAATCAAATCAGGGAATAAACCTTTTTTTGATTAGATCATCTTATAACCTAATCAGGTCAAATCCAAATGAATCCAATTCAATTGATCTTGATCCAAAAATAATCACTCAATCAAATTGAGTTAATTAGTGATCAAATCACTAATTAAACATTTTTTTATTAGCCATTAGATTGGGTAAGAACCTCTAATGTATGCAACCCCATAGGTTCGAATCTAAGCCTGTAGCACAGGAATCAATTTTCTGTACTAATCGAAGTGATAATCTAGCAATAATATCCGATGTTTGGATAGGCCAAATAGTGCAATTACAACATTCAAAACCTGCATGAATATGGTTACCGCATAATTCATCCCTTTGACCTCTATGCATAGGATGACTTAGGGTTAAACTATCAACCCTAGAAGATACATCCAAATTATGTCTCAAAGTAATTAGTCCTATGATCTTTCACTAGGACTACCCTAGCCAAGGCTTTGCTAAATTGAAACACTATTGAACATAGCTCCTAAGTCCAAGAGTAGTCAATCCTATCTTGACTCACACAACAACATCTTAAGTACTTGACTTTATCCAGAAACCTTCTATCATTAAATTAGAAATTCAGGTAGTTTGGCACCAAAGCACAGTGAGTTGCTTAGAAGTGACTATGGTGATCTCAGATTGGAGGGACACATGCCCATATTTAATCAAAACAATCCTTGATAGCAGAAAAGCTCTGTAATTGGTCATGTTTAGTGCAGATGTACCCCTATATCTCACCAACATGCCATACCAGTGTCTCCACACTCCTTGATTAAGAGGACAACCAACTTATATAGCATATAACGATCTATACTCGATCAATGTTGTCATCCTTAATAACAACGTATCATTTGATCATGAATAATTTTAAGGACTAAATAATAAATCCTTCTTCATCGATTCTAAATAGTCCTAAGGACTTCATCACAATGTACAGGAGTTCATTAGAAGATGAAAGATTTATGATGAAAAGGTTAAAATAATTTTTATTTAATTAATAATTTATAAATAATTACATAAAATAGCTTAATCATCAATAGACTGATGATTGGCATTAGGACACTATTTTCAACAATCTTCCACTTGGCCTAAAGCCAATCGATGCAGTATCGTATACCCATCTTCGACTTGAAGTCATCAAACTCTTTCACCGTAATGGCTTTAGTGAATGGATCAGCCCGATTCTCTTTTCCATCGATCTTTTGAAGATCGATGTCACCTTGATCTACGATCTCTCGGACAAGATGGAAGCGATGCAGAATATGCTTCATCTACTGGTGTGCTTTTGGTTCCTTCGCCTAAGCTATGGCTCCAGAGCTATCACAAAAGAGCAGAATTGGACCATCTAGAAAGGATGCTACTCTAAACTCAATGATGAACTTCTTCAGCCACACCGCTTCTTTAGCAGCATCTAATGCAGCAACATACTGTGCCTCGCACACTGAATTATCCATGGTGTGCTGCTTGGAATTTTTCCAGCAGACAGCTCCATCATTAAGGATAAACATATATCTCGACACACTTTTGTTGTCATTATGATCAAATTGAAAACTAGAGTCTATAAACCCCATAAGTTTCAAGTTCGATTCACCGTAAATAAGCCACTAGTCCTTAGTATTTCTTAAATATCTTAGGATGATTTTAACAACCTTTCAGTGGTTCTCTGGATCAGATTGGTATCCACTCACTTTTTCTAGTGAGTATTCCACATCTGATCGCGTACATATCATGGCATACATAATAGAACCCACTGCCAAAGCATATGAAATTCTACTTATACACTCTCTCTCTTGAGGTATTGTAGGACAAACCCTCTTCGAGAGAGAAATTTTATGGTCTATCGATAGATAGCACTTCTTGAAATTCTCTATATTGAACCTCTTCAACATAGTGTCATTGTATGTGGATTGAGACAACCCAAGCAATCTTTTAGATCTATCTCTATAGATCTTCATCCCTAGGATGTAGGAAGCTTCTCCCAGATCCTTTATGGAGAATTGTGACAACAATCAGATCTTTATTCCTTGTAATGCAGGGACATCATTTTCAATTAAGAGAATATCATCCACATACAAAATAAGGAATATAGCTACTGGATCATTAGCCCACTTATATATGAAGGGCTCTTCTTCATTCTTAATGAAGCCATATGTCTTGATCATCCTATCAAAATGTATGTTCCATCTTCGAGATGCCTGTTTCAATCCATAAATGGATCTTTGAAGCATGCACACCTTAAACTCATCTGTAGATGTGAAATCTTTAGATTGTATCATATACACTTTTTCAGCTAGCTCTCCATTTAGAAAAGTTATTTTCATATCCATCTGCCAGATTTCATAGTCCGAATGCACAACTATCGCAAGCATGATCCAAATAGACTTAAGCATTGCCATAGAAAAAAATATCTCATCATAGTCAATACCATAACGTTGATGATATCCCTTAGCAACCAAACAAGCTTTATAGATCTCCACCTTCCCATCTATGCTCCTTTTTCTTCTGAAAATCCACTTACACCCTATGGGTTTTACCCCTTCAAGTGGGTTAATCAATGTCCATACATCGTTGACCTTCATGGACTCCATTTTGGATTGCATAGCCTCAAGCCATTTTCTAGAGTCGTGTCTCTATGTTGCATTCATGTAGGTGATCGGATCCTCGTCGTCCTAATCGAGTTTGATAAGATCATCATCCCGGACCAAGAAATCATAGTATCTGTCCAATTGACATGGTACTCTACTAGATCGCCTTAAGGGTGTAGGTTCAGTAGGCTCCAGGTCTGATCGAATCAAATCTAGTTCAGGTTCAACTACTTGTGTTAGTTCTTCCACCTATCAAATTTCCTCAAGCTCGACCTTAGAGGCATTAGTCCCTTCACCAAGGAACTTTTTTTCTAAAAAGACTATCTTAAGGCTGACAAATACCTTTTGTTCATCAGCTAGGTAGAAATAATATCCTTTGATATCTTTCAGGTACCCTATAAAGCTACTTCAAGCTTGTCCGTTGCTAAATGTCTAACATAAGTCGGACACCCCCAAATCCTAAGGTGCGAGAGTATTGGCTTACGCCTAGTCCATATCTCATATGTTGTCTTGAAAATAAACTTACTTAGCATCCTATTCAGAATATAATAAGTAGACTCGAGCGCATATCCCTAAAGGGAGAATGGTAGATCGACAAACTGATGAAAAATATGCAAGGTTTCATGTATGAATTTCAAAACTTTTTTGAAACGTAATGTAGTGAAAGTTGTAAATTAAACCATTTAACCTATAAATGCATGTAATCAAATTACTAAACTCTACATCTAGGACTATAATATGTCATAATGCATTCTCAAATATGAAAATAAAAGATTTGATATTGATCAAATCAATACGCTAGATCTAGAATGATTCCAGATCTAAAACCTAGATCGTATCTAGGTGAGAGAAGAGATCAAATCTCTTACCTTTGTATGGGTTGGAAACTCCATGGTTGATTTTTGTTGTTGCCTTCAGAGCCGCACATACGTCTGACCTCTATAGGTGATCTATACGAGGCTGCAACAAAATCGGAGGTTTGTTGAACAAAGATCTGCTTGAAGTGCTAGCTTCTCGTAGATCCCTCTAGATGGTTAATCTAAAATTTATTCTTTGTATCTCTTGGACACTCCAAGAGATGAAGAAAAAAAGGAGAAATAGGAGAGAAATCCAATTCTTGGATCTTCCTAAAATTAGAAATAAAAATATATGAGAAAGGGCCCTAACAGAAGACAAATCTTCTCTTTCAGGACATCAATGATTGATGTCCTAAAAATATTCTTATGCTAGGACAAGGGAAGACCTTCTCTCCTAGACTTTTTCCATATTTTTAGATCTTACACTCTTTGATTTTTCTCATAGAAAAATCTTACAAAATATGGAGAAGAAGGATTCTTAAATAAATCCTAAGAGAAGATCTTCTTCTCTTCTTCTCTCATCAGGACAAGATCAGATCATGTCCAAAAAGATCACTATGCCCCAACACCTTCGAGCATAGATCCCCATGCCCTCTTCCTCTCTCTCTCTGATTTTTATAAAAATTACATAAAATAAATAAGAGAAAAATACTTAAAAGAAAAACAAAGAGAAGACAATCTTCTCTTATCTTTGTTCCTTTAAGACATCAACATTTGATGTCTTAACGAAGATCTTTTCTTCAAGGAACTTGGTGCCCCAAACCTCCATGCCTTCTCCTCCATTTCTTTTGGTTTGTTCATGAATTCTCTAGGATTTTTCACGTCCAAAAACATCTTATAAGAGGTGCCCCAATTAGATAAGGAAGACTAGTTCAAACCTAGTCTTATATGGACTTTGGTAAGGAAAAGGAAAACAAAACCAAACCACTTACCAAATTTGATCAAATTAAATTTTAATTAATTTCTTCAGATATTTGGTGCATGGAGAAGCTCTTATTGGCATAGAGAACATCACATAAAGATCTGAAAATAAAAAATGGGCGTTGACTTTTATTAGCGCAAGGAAGGAGTGAGAGTCCCAATCCAATTGGTACTCTTCTTATTTGACTAGGTCAAAACTATTTTGAATCTAATTCAAATCAAATTAAATACAACCTAATTATGGATGATTCTAGTCCAACTAGAAATTTAATTAAATTAGATTAAATCATATTTAATTTTGATTTAAATCCTAACTCAATCAGAAATTAGGTGCACTCAAATCATAGTCCAATAAGAAATTATTTTTTCTTACAATTGGCTTATCCAATAAACTAGTTAAACTTAATCTAATTAAATTCAAACTAATTCTAATTGAATATAATTCAATTAGACTTGATCTCAGTCTAAATGCTCAATCAAATTGAGTCAATTAGCAATCCAATTGCAAATCGATCCTCCTGTAACACTTATATTAGGTCAAACATCAATCGTATTGATAGTTTGATCTAAGAATGATTCTCAATCATCAATTAACTATCTGATCAAGTTACAACATCTAATATGTGTGACTTTATAAGTTCAAACCTAAGTCGATAGCATAGAAATCAATTTCTATACCAATCGAAGTAATCATCTAGCAATGGATCCCGATGTCCGGATAGATCGAATATATGTAAAGCAACATTCTTAGAACCCTGGCCCATGGTTACCATATAATTTATTTCTTTGACCAATAATGCTCAAGATGATTTTGAGCATGCTGTCAATCACTCATACAAGTCAGCTCTATTGTATTTTAAAATTTTGTAAATCCCATGACTCCTCACGTGGATTATCAAGGCTTAGGTTTTGCTAAATTGAAACATAATGAGATATTCTCGTCTTGAAGCTAATCTGGAGTGGTCAATCCTATCTTGACTCACACATCGACTTCACAAGTACTTGACTGTATCCAAAAATCTTTCAAACCTATATTAGAAATACAGGCAGTTTGGTACCAAAGTATAGTGAGTTGCTTGCAAGTCACATAGTGATCTCAGGTCAGAGGAACAATTATACCAATTAGCCTTACCTAGCCACTCTTGATAGTAGAATGCTACATTGGTCCTGTTCAGTATAGATGTACTTTTATATCTCACCTGGATGTCACACTAATATCTCCACACCACTTGGGTATGAGGACAACCAATGCATATGGCATACAGAGACCGACATGGGATAAGTTATCATCCTTATAATAACTCATCATTTGATCATGAACAATTTAAGAACCATCCAATAAATCCTCCTTTATCGATTGATTTTGGTTCTAAGAACTTCATCTTAATTTAGGAGTTCATTTAAGAAAGATAGAACTTTTATGATGAATCAGTCAAATAATAATAATTATTAGATAATTCATATACTAATTCCAATCATCTATCACTTAGATGATTGACTTTAGGATACATTTAATAATAATTTTTATTTGGACTAAGGCCAATCAGAATAAAATCAAATATTCTATCTTCCACTTGAGTCCATAGAACTCCTTAGTTTCGAGCCTTAGCAAATGGATCGGTCAAGTTCTCCATTTCCATCGATAGTCCAAAAATCAACGTCATCCTGATCTAAAATCAAAGGTGGTAGCGATGCAGAATATGCTGTTCTTTCGATTCTTGAGCCTAAGCTATGGCTCCAGTGCTATGATAGGACTGGACCATTGGTGGATGATGCTAGTCCCAACCTGCTAATGAACCTCAGTAACTACACAGCTTACATGGCAGCATCATATGCCATAATATACTCTATATCACTAACTGAATAGGCTATAATATCATGCTTGGAATCTTTCTAGCAGATTACTCCTGCAATTAGGGTATGATCCGACATTCTCTTATTATTATCTTATTCTAATTGAAATTAAAACATCCATATATTTTAAGTCAGTATTTCCATATTTGAGTCATTGGACCTTAGTAATTTTCAAATACATAGAAATTATCTATATAATCTTCTAGTGGTTCTTACCTAGATCAGACTAGTATCTACTCACTACCATTAGTGAGTATACCATATTTGATTTTAAACATAGAAAAATTAGATGATAGTCAAATATTTATTCCTTGTAATGCTGGAATGCCATTTTCGATTAAGAGAACTTCATCCACAGACAACACAAGAAATAATACTACATAATATTTTGCCCACTTATAAATGTAGGGTTTGTCTGTGTTCATAACAAAGACATACGTGTTAGATATATGTGCCCTAGAAGCCAGAATTGGCTGACACTTGTAATACACTTTTAGAGGCAAAATTATAATTTTGACTATAATCAATAAAATGGATTATTTTCTATCACATATGTATATTTAGTGTCTGTGATACATCCTTCGAGTTAATGGTAATGATAATTCATATTTTCAAGAGTTGAAAATTTAAGACATAAATAATCATTATTAACTCATAAAATGCTCCCGACCATAGGATCATCATGAGGATGGTGAAAGATCCAGAAGGTCGGTGTACAATCGCTTCTCTTTAGTAGATGAGTCTTGAGTCTACGGTGTGGAGACACCGGAGCGAGAGTACAGGTACTCGTTAGAGAACGAGGGCACTGAGCGTGACCACCTCGAGTAGTCATTAGGAAGTCTACCTTCTCGTCAATGACTGACTCGATGCTGCAGTAGTGTGTCTGGTTCTTTGACCTGAGGTGCATCGGTAGTTCACCTTGAGGGTGTTATAGTTTGACTACACCATTAACTCGGTCTCCTAGCCATATGGAAATCCTGAGGTGTATGTTGGCTATAGCATGTTCATTGTAGGAACTGGATTGCATCAAGATGGAATCTATCTACCTCGGTGGTAGAGGAGCAGCCCTATGATGATCATGAGAATCAAGTCCAGAAGCCCATGGCCATGGCAGAGTGAAATAATAGAAAGAGTTTCTATTTAGATTTTCACATCGGACTTGAATCGAATGATTACATCATATGACAGAAACTAGGGTTTGACGAGTTCACCTTAACCCTAATCTGATCGGGGCTCAAGATAGAAGAACTTAATCACACAGGTAGCTGCACCAAGAGGTTCGCATTCAGCTCTGATGGGTTGCCACCATATACTGCTAGGTGTCACTGGTGGATTTTGGGAGCAATTAGAATGATTTAGATGATCGATCATTCTAGCTGTTCGAATCAGAAGAGTTCTGATCCATCGAAAGGAGTTTCGATGATGTCGATGATAGAGATCATGACATATCCCATTACCATACAGAACTGAACCTAACTGGGTCACACAAACAAGGGTTTGAATCTGGTGATCATCAATTGAACTGATCCAGTTCAATTGATCTGAATGAGATTCAATTAGGTTCAAGAAGGAAATCGTGCTAGCACTCGATTGAACCTAACGTTCTTCTTTTACTATCATAAATAAGTTGTCCTGACTGAGCCAAAGGAGTTTGTGCTCAATCAGAGGCCTTCACTATGGTCTGACTGGAGGTTGTCCAAGGTCAGAAAAGGTTGTCTTATTTTGTAAGACATTACCTGCCATTTTTGGTCACCTGCCATTTCTTGTTCCTTTGACTTTGGTCAAAAGTCTGACCTTTGACTGGTCAAATGTTGACCATTGACACTTTGACTTTTGACCACATGTCATGCACCTATTGGAGAGCTGGTGGGGGCCTTGTCCCCCTGCCAGAACCTGGCAAGGAGGAGGGCGCACGCCACCCTTGGCGTGTGCCCAAGCTGGAGGCGCCCTAGGAGTCCCTGTTGGACAAGGGACTCCATCTCCTTTTTGGATTCCAATTAGAGTTCTCCTAAGAACCAACTTTGACTGGTCTTAGGTGCCCTCTAAGGAGGAATCCAAGGGGACTCTATTCCCACCAATCAGATTTAGATCTGATTTCACAAAGGGTTGTGATTGGTTGGGAAGAAGAGGAGTTGGATCACGCATAGTCTATAAATAAGACCCTGCGCCCAACTCAAAAGGCAATTGAATTCTCCATGCCCCAAGGCTGTTTGCCTCTCTCCCTCCTCCATGCCAAAGCCCATCTTCTCCCTCTCCTCTCCATGTCCAAAAGTAGTTTTGGGATCTTGGTTGGTGCAATCCAGATCAAGAGAAAGGCGATCAGAAAGCTAGAAGGCTGCGCTGCTGCAAAGGACGACTGCTGATCTTCAAAAGGAGTTTTGAAGATCCTCCAAATCAGATCCAGATCTAATTTTTGGAGATGTGATAGAGAAGAAGAGGATCTCCTAGATCCAGCCTGAGTGGATACCGGTAGAGGCCAGGCACTTGCGTGGCTAGATCCAGAACCTTCCGCTGCTTACAGGATCATCAATGGGTAATAGGATTACCCTACATCAAGGTAAATTAAATTTGATTTAATTTATCTAGATTTTATTTTTTATTATTAAAATAATAAGAATTAGATCTAAAATATTAGATCTGATTTAGATCAAAGAAAAAATTTTTGAAATATATCTCTTGATCGGATCAGATCTGAACGAACCTGGTCCGAAAAATCAGGATTTTCCTTCAACTGGTATCAGAGCCAATGGTTCTAAAAGTATTTAGATCTGATTTTAAATTTATTTTAATTAAAAAATAAGTGATTTTAGATGTCACATGAGATGTGATCAGATCTGAAATTAGAAAAAATTAAAATTAAATGATTTGGATCTAAGATTAGAAAATATGCATGACTAGTTCTAAAATAGAATAGTTCTATAGAATAGTCTTGCATGTTTTAATTTAATTTGATTAAATCATATTTTAGATCTATTTATTTACTATTTTTTGATATTATAATTATTATAATAACATCTAAAAAATAGTAAATAAAAATTATTTAATTTTAAACATCATATGAGATATGATTGATGCATGTCTAGACTAGTTGTAGAATAGTTCTACATAATTATCTAGATTAGAATTTATTTTGATTAGATCAATTTAAATCTAATTTTTTAGATTATTATGAGATAATTTAGATCTAAAAATATGCATGATTCGATACATGAGATGTATGCAAAATATGCCATGATTAGATCTAATTTATATATGAGATATATGATATAGATCTAAAACTATTTTGTAGTATTGCATGTTCCTGATTAAGGCGTTCCTCTTGGCCGTCCGGTCATAAGAACGAAGAAAGGTTTAAAGGCCCTCTCTTCCCATTCGATGGGGTGTTCTTATGATGTGTAGGGGTGCTGCGTGTTCGTCCTTAATCAGAAACCCAAAACTTACTTTCTGCAAAACCCTAGATCCTGAAACCCTAGGATTTATTGTGCATATTTTATTTATGAACCCTACTTAATTAAGAATTAAGATTATGGAATATTAATTAGGTCTAAAATTGAGAATTTTCAGATCTAAGACATATTCATAATACTGGGTTCGGGCTTGGGTAGCTCAATTAGGTCTAAGCGGTTGATCAAACCGAATCAAGAGTTGGTTAGATGGGATCAACAATGCTTAAATTGACCAGCCTAATAGGATTAAGTCTGGGTCAAGATCGAGTCACGATCAAGCAAGACCTAATTAGGCTCAGAGGTTAGAGTCTGGATTGTAGGCTAACCCAATTGGTTCTGACTCAACAATTTGGTGTCTAAGGTAAGTTTGGCACATACGACCGACTGGATTTTTAATTGGAAGCTACTCGACCTGAATGCATTCTTGTACGAGTTAATGGCATATTCCTTCCACCGGTCTCACTTACCTGGCCATATCTGTTGACACAGTTCTGATCTGAGGTGGTCAATAATCCGAGCTAACCCATGCCACTAGGTTAGTCATAATTGTTATGACTATGATCCAAGTCTAGTTTAATGAGACCTGAATCAATTCTCCCTAAGAAAAGATTAAGTCTGAGGTCTTCCACCATTGTAGATGTGCGGGGCCCTTCCCGGGGTTGATTGTTCTCGGCTGGATACAGTGGCTCAGTTGCACCGGGAAGACGCAACCATGTCTATTAGGCATTGGATGCTATGGGCTGGAGGATGAGTTGGGCTCAATATTTTTTGGATACGGTGAGAGACTCAATTAGGAACCCAGTCTATGCAAATGGTGGGTCTGACTTAACTAAGGAGTGGATCAATATTTTGGATACGGTGAGATTCATGAATTAGAGACCAAGTTTGGGTGCACCATGATTAGAGAATCATTGAACAAGAGTTGTTCACTCATTGGCTAACCCATCACCAATAACTGTTAGGTGAGGTGATGAGTCAGTTGGTGAGACCGCACCACCCACTAGAAATCATTAATCATGGAGATTTTTGCATCTCTACAGAGGGAGTGTAGGGATCCGAGAAAATAGTGGGAGCTAATTTGTTTAAAAATAAAATTTCCTAAATAAATTGGTCAAGTCAATAATTACAGTATCTAACTAGAATCTTTGACTCTCTACAGGAAAATGTCTGCGTCCAACCCATTGGCACGTATCCTGGACACACATAGACTGACCGGACCCAATTATAAAGATTGGCTCAGGAACTACAAAATCATTTTGGGTTTCGAGAAGTTAACCCATGTATTGGACCAGGACCCTCCCACCTTACCAGCCCGTCCATCCACTGAACAGAGAGCATCTCTGGAAAAATGGATAGACGAAGATAATAAGGCCAGATATTACATGTTGGGCTCGATGTCTGATGAGCTCCAGCGCCAACATGAAGATATCGGGACTGCTCGCCAAATGTTGGCTCACCTGCAGGAGATGTTTGGTGAACAGAGTCGCGCAGCCAAATATCAAGTCACGAAATGACTTTTTAAGGCTAAGATGCGTGATGGGCAGTCAGTCCAAGATCACTGTCTGATGATGATCAAGGACATGGAAGAGCTTGAGAAGCTCGGTGTGAAGTTAGACTTGGATCTGCAGAATGATATTATTCTGCAATCCTTGACTGATGCATATGGGCAATTCATCATGAATTACCACATGCATAAACTTCAAAATTCCTTGGCCGAATTAATGAATATGCTGGTCACCGCTGAGCTTTCTATGAAAGGTTCTAAAGGCTCAGTTCTTGCTATGGAACGGACTTCTTCCAAAAGAAAGTCTTATGGAAAAGAAAAAGAAGTCTGTGAAAAAGCAAGAAGGTGGAAGGAGGAAAGAAGAAGAAGGCAGAGCCGAAGAAGAAAGGCCGATGTCAAAGAAAAGTGTTTCCATTGCAACAGCGACGGCCATTGGAAAGCGGAACTGCCCTACTTACCTGGCCACCCTGAAGAACAAGAAGGAAGGTCCTTCTGGAGGTATGCTCGTTATTGAGTCTAACCTTACGGTTTCTTCTGCATCCAGTTGGGTGCTTGACTCTGGTTCTAGTGCTCATCTGTGCACTTTCATGCAGGGTCTTGAGGATAGCAGGAGGCTGAGGGATGGAGACATGATCCTACGCATCGGTAATGGAGCAAGAGTTGCTGCAGTGGCCGGTGGAAACATACCCTCTTCGATTACCATCTGGTTTAGACTTAGTTTTGAAAGACTGTTATTATGTGCCTGCAGCTAGCAGGAATTTGATTTCTGTTTCATGCTTAGCACTAGAAGGCTATGTGATTACCTTCTTTAAGGACCATTGTAACATTCTTTATGAAAGAAATAAAATTGCAAATGGTTTTCTTATTAACGGATCTTTATCAGCTACATATTGATGTACCTGTTCTAACTATCGAGCAAAACGTGAATGCCAAACGACCTAGGGATAGTCCAAACGATAGATATCTATGGCACCTGAGATTAGGTCATATAGCAGAAGATAGGATCAACAAATTGGAGAAAAATGGGCTATTGAGTCCATTGACTTTCGAGTCATATCCAACTTGTGAATCTTGTCTTCAAGGCAAAATGACTAAACTCCCTTTTGTTGGACATGGGGAAAGGGCCACAGATCTCCTTGCCCTAGTACATACTGATGTGTGCGGCCCATTTGATGTGCCGGCTAGAGGCAATTTTGTCTACTTCATTACCTTTACCGATGATCTATCTAGGTATGGGTATGTGTATCTTATGAGACACAAGTCTGAAGCTTTTGAAAAGTTCAAAGAATTCAGACATGAAGTAGAAAAACAAACTGAAAAACCCATTAAGGTTCTTCGATCAGATCGAGGAGGTGAATACCTTAGCCGGGAATTCCTAGACTATCTCAAAGGAAAAATGGCATAGTCTCTCAATGGACTCCACCAGGAACACCTCAACTCAACGGGATTTCAGAATGGAGAAATCGGACTCTATTGGATATGGTTCCGATCCATGATGAGCTTCACAGACCTCCCTGATTTTCTTTGGGGACACTCATTGTTAACTTCAATTTATCTACTGAATAGGGTTCCCTCTAAAACCGTTCCTACCACACCGTATGAGATATGGCACGGTAAGAAACCAAGTCTGAGTCATCTCAGAATTTGGGGTTGTCCGGCTCATGTCAAAAGACAACAAGCGGACAAGTTAGAGTTTAGGTCCTTTCAGAGCTCGATTCATAGGATATCCTAAAGAGTCATTAGGATACTATTTCTACATTCCAGAAGACCACAATGTGATTGTGAGTCGACATGCCATCTTTCTTGAAAAATAGTTTATTCAAGATAGCGGCATTGGAAAGCAGATTAAGCTTGATGAGAAAGTCTCACAAGTACAACGAGCTAAGGACCAATTGGAACCAAATCAGGTTGAGCCAATAAGAACACTACCTCCTCCACCTCGTAGATCGGAAAGAGTTTTCCATCCCCCTGAAAGATACTTAGGTATTATTTCAGAGGAAGTAGAGGAAAATGTTCCTCGTAGGTAATGGTGCTCATGGTGATGATCCCAAAACCTACAACGAGGCGATATCAGATATCGACTCCGAGAAATGGCTAGAGGCAATGCAGTCAGAAATTGACTCGATGCACTCAAACCAAGTCTGGACCTTGGTAGATCCACCAGAAGGTATAGTACCTATTGGGTGTAAATGGATCTTCAAGAGAAAGATTGGTGCAGATGGGAAATGTGGAGACATTCAAGGCTAGACTAGTGGCAAAAGGTTATAGTCAACGCGAAGGCATTGACTATCAGGATACCTTTTCCCCAGTGGCTATGCTAAAATCCATCCGCACATTGCTTGCCGTTGCAGCCTATTTCGATTATGAAATATGGCAAATGGACGTGAAAATGGCATTCTTAAATGGATATCTTGAGGAAGATATCTATATGGAACAGCCGCTAGGTTTCACATCCAGTGATACTGATCACAAGGTTTGCAAGCTGCAAAGGTCCATATATGGACTTAAGCAAGCATCTCGGAGCTGGAACACTCGTTTCAATGATGTGATCAAAAAGTTTGGTTTCATCAAAAATGAAGAGGAACCATGTGTTTTCAAAAAGGTCAGTGGGAGCGCTGTTGTCTTCCTCGTATTGTACGTGGATGACATCCTCCTTATTGGGAATGATATTCCCATGTTGACGACAGTCAAAATATGGTTGTCCAAGGAATTCTCCATGAAAGACCTAGGTGAAGCATCCTTTATTCTAGGAATTAAGGTCTATAGGGATAGACCGAATAGGATGCTAGGACTTTCACAGAAGATGTACATAGAGGAAGTACTAAAGAGGTTTAGTATGGAAAACTCTAAGAGGGGATTAATACCCTTCAGACATGGTATTCATCTTTCCAAGAAGATGTGCCCTAGCACACCTGAGGAAATAGAACGCATGAGCAAGATCCCTTATGCTTCTGCAATAGGGAGCCTCATGTATGCCATGCTATGTACACGACCTGATATAGCCCATGCTGTGAGTGTCACAAGCAGATATCAGTCAAATCCAGGTGAAGAACACTGGACTTCTGTGAAATGTATCCTTAAGTACTTTAAGAAGAACTAAGGATATGATGTTGGTCTTTGGTAATGGAGAACTCCAAGTCCAGGGATACACAGACTCGGATTTCATGTCCGATATAGATGATCGAAAGTCGACATCTGGGAGTCTGTTTGTGTGCAATGGTGGTGCTGTCAGCTGGAAGAGTTTCAAGCAAACCATGATAGCAGATTCCACCATGGAAGCAGAATATATCGCTGCATCAGAGGCTGCGAAGGAAGCATTCTGGTACAAGAAGTTTGCTGCAGAAATTGGAGTAATGCCATCAGATGCCATTCCTCTATACTGCGACAACAATGGCGCCATAGCCCTTGCTAAGGAGCCGAGGTCTCACCAGAAATCCAAGCACATTGAGCGGCGATACCACCTCATCCGCGATTACCTTCGAGAAGGGTTACGTCGAGGTCAAGAGAGTCAACTCCACAGATAATGTGGCAGACCCACTTACAAAGCCGTTGGGCCAGCAGAAGATCGAAGCCCACCTTGAGAAGATGGGACTTAGACTTGTAGCCAATTGGCTTTAGGACAAGTGGGAGATTGTTAGATATATGTGCCCTAGAAGCCAGAATTGGCTGACACTTGTAATACACTTCTAGGGGCAAAATTATAATTTTGACTATAATCAATAAAATGGGTTATTTTCTATCACATATGTGTATTTAGTGTCTGTGATACATCCTTTGAGTTAATGGTAATGATAATTCATATTTTCAAGAGTTGAAAATTTAAGACATGAATAATCATTATTAACTCATAAAATGCTCCCGACCATAGGATCATCACGAGGATGGTGATTGATCCGGAAGGTTGGTGTACAATCGCTTCTCTTTAGTAGATGAGTCTTGAGTCTACGGTGTGGAGTGAGACTCGTACAGGTAGAGAACTCGTTAGAGAACGAGGGCACTGAGCGTGACCACCTCGAGTAGTCATTAGGGAAGTCTACCTTCTCGTCAATGACTGACTCGATGCTGCAGTAGTGTGTCTGGTTCTTTGACCTGAGATGCATCGGCAGTTCACCTTGAGGGTGTTATAGTTTGACTACACCATTACTCGGTCTCCTAGCCATATGGAACCCTGAGGTGTATGTTGGCTATAGCATGTTCATTGTAGGAACTGGATTGCATCAAGATGGAATCTATCTACCTCGGTGGTAGAGGAGCAGCCCTATGATGATCATGAGAATCAAGTCCAGAAGCCCATGGCCATGGCAGAGTGAAATAATAGAAAGAGTTTCTATTTAGATTTTCACATTCGGACTCGAATCGAATGATTACATCATATGACAGAGACTAGGGTTTGACGAGTTCACCTTAACCCTAATCTGATCGGGGCTCAAGATAGAAGAACTTAATCACACAGGTAGCTGCACCAAGAGGTTCGCATTCAGCTCTGATGGGTTGCCACCATATACTGCTAGGTGTCACTGGTGGATTTTGGGAGCAATTAGAATGATTTAGATGATCGATCATTCTAGCTGTTCGAATCAGAAGAGTTCTGATCCATCGAAAGGAGTTTCGATGATGTCGATGATAGAGATCATGACATATCCCATTACCATACAGAACTGAACCTAACTGGGTCACACAAACAAGGGTTTGAATCTGGTGATCATCAATTGAACTGATCCAGTTCAATTGATCTGAATGAGATTCAATTAGGTTCAAGGAAATCGTGCTAGCACTCGATTGAACCTAACGTTCTTCTTTTACTATCATAAATAAGTTGTCCTGACTGAGCCAAAGGAGTTTGTGCTCAATCAGAGGCCTTCACTATGGTCTGACTGGAGGTTGTCCAAGTCAGAAAAAGGTTGTCTTATTTTGTAAGACAATTACCTGCCATTTTTGGTCACCTGCCATTTCTTGTTCCTTTGACTTTGGTCAAAAGTCTGACCTTTGACTGGTCAAATGTTGACCATTGACACTTTGACTTTTGACCACATGTCATGCACCTATTGGAGAGCTGGTGGGGGCCTTGTCCCCCTGCCAGAACCTGGCAAGGAGGAGGGCGCACGCCACCCTTGGCGTGTGCCCAAGCTGGAGGCGCCCTAGGAGTCCTTGTTGGACAAGGGACTCCATCTCCTTTTTGGATTCCAATTAGAGTTCTCCTAAGAACCAACTTTGACTGGTCTTAGGCACCATCTAAGGAGGAATCCAAGGGACTCTATTCCCACCAATCAGATTTAGATCTGATTTCACAAAGGGTTGTGATTGGTTGGGAAGAAGAGGAGTTGGATCACGCATAGTCTATAAATAAGACCCTGCGCCCAACTCCAAAGGCAATTGAATTCTCTATGCCCCAAGGCTGTTTCTCTCTCCCTCCTCCATGCCAAGCCCATCTTCTCCCTCTCCTCTCCATGTCCAAAAGTAGTTTTGGGATCTTGGTTGGTGCGATAATCCAGATGAGAGAAAGGCGATCAGAAAGCTAGAAGGCTGCGCTGCTGCAAAGGACGACTGCTGATCTTCAAAAGGAGTTTTGAAGATCCTCCAAATCAGATTCAGATTTGATTTTTGGAGACATGATAGAGAAGAAGAGGATCTCAAGATCCAGCCCAAGTGGATATCAGTAGAGGCCAGACACTTACGTGGCTAGATCTAGAACCTTCCGCTGCTTATAGGATCATCAACGGGTAATAGGATTACCCTACATCAAGGTAAATTAAATTTGATTTAATTTATCTAGATTTTATTTTTATTATTAAAATAATAAGAATTAGATCTGAAACATCCCAGATCTGGTTCAGATCAAAGAGAAAAATTTTTGAAATATATCTCTTGATCTGATCAGATCTGAATGAACCTGGTCCGAGAAATCAGGATTTTCCTTCAATACGTTCAAAATATATATTCCAAAACTGAGATAATAGCCAAAAGGACTTTATAGGTCTTTACCTTCTCATTTGCGCTACTCTGATCCTTTTGAAAATCCATTCACACCTAATGGGTTTTATCCCTTCAACTGAATCAACTAGTATCCACACACTATTGATTTCTATAGACTTTAATTTGGATTGTGTTTCCAAGCCACTTCTCAGAGTCAGACCACTGTATTGCATCCCTATAGGTGTCGGATCCTTTTTGTTCTCATCGAGTTCAATAGGATCGCCATCCCGAACCTAGATACTGAATTTTCTATCCGACTAACATGGTACTCTACCGGATCTCCTTAAAGGTGATACTTTAATGAGCTCTATATTTGATCTATTCAAATCTAGTTCTATAGGTTTATTAGATTATGTCGGTTTATTTTCTACGAGTCAAACTTTCTCAAGTTCTACTTGACAGGCATCAGTTCCTTCTCTAAAAAACTTCTTTCCAAAAGTAATGCCCTTCTACTGATGAACATCTTATGTTCTTCAGTATGGTAGAATTAATAACCCTTAAATACCTATTGGACCAAGATCTAAGCTTATCTATATGCAAACCTTTGACATAGGCTAATCAACTCCAAACCCAAAGATGAGAGAGTCTAGGTCTATGCCTAATCCATGTCCCATATGAAGATTTACAACAAATTTACTCGATATATTTTTAGACCAAAACTAGTAGTCATAAGAGCACAACCCTGAAACAGGTAGTCAAGTGAACCTGATCATGGATTGAACCATGTCTAGTAAAGTTTAATTTCTTCTTTCAGATACACGATGTTCCAAAAAAAAATCCATTGAGAGAAAATTTAATTCTCTCCTAGATATGTCAAAAACTTACTAGATAAGTATTCACCCCTTCGATCTGATCGAAGAGTTTCAATACCATTTCTAGTTTGTTGATCGCTGTCGTAGGCAGTCAAAAATAATACCTAACTCACTACTATATAGATAGGATGAGTCAAAATCATATCCATAGGGATCATGTTAATTATATTTAAATAATAAATTAAAAGTAAGATTAAGCTTAATTAAAAATTGACTAATTAAAAGACTACTTAAATTGATTAAGAGAGTAAATAAATAGCAAATTAATTGAAAGAGGAGTTGCAAGTATGGAGATGGATTCTCAGGATTTTGATTAATCACTTATCTGATAGTTGGTATTCTTTTTAATATTCTTTAATTGATATCTAACCAATAAAGATATAATCTATCTTAGAGAGCATGGCCTGTATCCTTAGATCACATCCCATCCCTTAAAGTTATAGGCTAGTCTAAATTAATTTAGATATAAAATCAAAAATTAATTTGAATATAATCTATCCCAAGAGCATGAATCATACCAATAGATCAAGGCTCGTTCCAAGGATAATAAACTATTCCAGATTAATCACAAAAAAATAAAGACTTAAAAATATTAGAACTAAAAACAATCTTTATTATAAATTAAAAAAATATAAAAGATGAGAAATAGAAAACACCATCAGAATAAGATCATAATGATCTTCTAAGAAAGAGAGGATCGGTTAGACATCAGGGAGCTTCTCACTAAAATTTTCATCCTTGGAGCCTTGTAGAAGAATCTAGGCAGCAGCAAGTGATAGAAATTTAGAGCAGGAGAGAAGTTTTAGTGGAGATATAGGCTTTGATGGTGGTTTGAAGAAATAAGAAGAAAGAAGGAAGAAAGAAGAGCTTGAGAGAGAGAATCAAGAAGAGAAAAAGAGTTTTTCATGAAAAGAGGGCTTTGGAGAGCTTAGGAGGGGCTAATCCCACAAGGGGAGGCTTATGTCTCATTGGTTTAGCTTAAGAGAATTTTTATAGAGAGAAAAAGGAGAGAAATAGAATTTGAAAGGGAGAAAAACTAAAGAAATTGAGTCTAGATTGGATTATGCTCAATGGAATAATTTTCTGCCATCAGATTAGATTCAAACAGTCCAGATTTGACCAAAATCAACCACCTATAGCTTTAACAGGGTCTGGATTAATTCTCAATCATTCGATCAAAATTTAGACCGTCAGATGGGTGCTTGATCTCTTTAATCAACTTAGAATCAATTTTTGGCCATTGAATCTTGACTAGCATTGATTTGGACCATTGGATTGTGCAAAACACTACTGGATGCCTTTGAATCAAACTGGGATTTGGTGCTGACTGTTGGATCTGAGGCAGGATGAAGGGCTGCCATCCGATCGTGCAATACTATTGCTATAGATCATCACGAACCGAGTGTATGAATGACCTGGAACAATCACCATGCATTATGCCACTTAAAATGACCTTTCTGCCCCTATTAGCTGCGATGGATTTTTGGTAAACCCCTTAAGGGTCTACGTCTGCCATGCAGCGCTCCTTGATTCACTGTACTTGCTGAGCTGATCGATCTGTGCAAGATCTATAGATCAGCCGGTTGGTCTACTGTGCACCGGCGGGTCCAATGCGCCAAATTTTTAGGCTTTTAATTTTTTTTCTATTTTTACTTTATTTTTCCTTCAAAACTCAATTTTGGGTCCAACTTAGGTTCGATTTGCTTCAAATTTGTTTCATTATGACCCATAAATCAAGCTCTTCTCATCCATGATTTTCTTTTCGACAAAAAATAAAACAAAAATATCAATTCTTAAGAATAAAAATAAATTAATTTAATAAATTAATATTTTTAGAAATATATTTTATGTGTTTATCACACCCTCCAACTTGAACTTTGCTCATTCTCGAGTAAAGTAGATAAATTAGCAATGTATACTGACTCAGTCTTTAATTAAAAGTTAGGTTTAGACACTCCTAAAAGTAGCTGATATCCGAACAGACCATTAAAGAGATACGTTGTCGGATTACTAATTCGACTCAATTAGTGGTTTGAGTGTTAACCATAGAAAGTTTTAGAGATCCTCTTTCACCAACTCCCATCTTTACTTTTTAAATTCTCTAATTTGATGTGAGTAGGGTTTATTGTCTTTCTTGCAATTTAGTCCCCTTATTATCAACTTTTCTTCTTCTTTTCTCTCTTTTTTTTTAGATTCTTGCATCCCCACCTTTAGACATAAATCACAATGCTTACTTAGATGAAAGGGCTCAGTTACTTAGTGAGATAATGCTAAACCACTTTTTAATTCACACCGCCCATCTTTTTACATGAACCATAATGCTTACTTAGGTGAAGAGACCCGATTACTCAGTGGAAAATCAGTGTTTATTATTATTTTTTTTTTGGAGACTTTTGCATATTTTGATCTTTCCATCCAACTCCCATGATGTAGATTCTTTATTGAGATCAGTAAGAAGAGGATTCTAGAATCACTCTTAAAATCTAGTCTGGTCTAAACCCTACCATTCATTGGATTTTCTTAATACTTTATTCCTTGGTATCTCTAAAATTTTCTAGATCGTTAATCATTCATTGATTAGGATGCCTAATTAACTTTTAATCAAAATAATATTTTTGGTATATAAAGCTAATATTTTCAAATCATACTTGAGGACTCACAAGTTTTAAGTTAGTTATCCTCCTCACCCCCCAACTTAATTTCCATTGTCCTCAATAGAAGAAGTGAAAAACCAAAAATATTTATCAAGAAGGGGTACCACCTGGTTTATTGTTGGCAGGATCTTCATAATATTTCATCAAGTTCATACAAGATGTTTGATGTGCTTCCCTCAACTTGGGCTAATCATCTTTATTAGTTTCCTATAAAAGAAAGTAAAACAAAAATTAGAAATTTGAAAGAAAGAAAGAAAACAAATGATGGGTTGCCTCTCAACAAGCACTAAGTTTAAGATCTTCAACCAGACCAAGTGATTCTGCCTATCCTATGTCAAAAATTTGATTGAATGATTTTGGATTGCCAATCTCAGGAAGATGGCTTGCGATCCCAATATTTATAGATTTCAGTATTTTCTTGCCAATCTTCAGAAAGTAACTCATAATCCCATTCTTAGTTAGTTTTATTTTCCTAATTTTAAGAAAATAATTTATGAACCCATTCATAGACTCTTGTTTATTGAGAATTTCTTCTATTTATTCTTCTAGTATTCTCATGAATTTAGATATTAGGATAAAGGTTGAGTCCAATGTAATGGGTACCGAAAGGGTGTCACTTAATTCTAAACATGCATACTCAGGTGTGACCAAGGGCGGATTTAGTTCTAGAGGAGGTGATGATTCTAGATGGAAAGATATTGAAGCAGGTATTGATTCATATTTCTCAGTCCATGAGGAAGTGATGCTAAAATTGTATGGCTCTAATAATGTATTTTCATTTTTAGTATATCCATCTACATTAAAATCGTCCACTCTAAAAGGATCCAAATGTGTATGCACTGGATCCTGAGAAATAATTCTAAGGATAACTTCCTTAATTACATCTTTAGGTTCATCCACCTCAAAATAGTTTTCAATTTGTATGCTGGGCTGTTCTATAAGGATGTCATGAACAATGGGGTTCTCAGTCATATAATGCTCCCTTGGGTTAATTATAGGTTGACTAAATAATTCTTCCTTCTCCCAACTATTAAATGCAGTAGTTAATTGATTAGCTTGGGTTTCTACTGATTAAGTTTGGGAGTGGATGATCTGGGTTTTCATATTAAGCTCCTTTAATTCTTGTAATATTTTTTTCTTAAAAACCTCACTATAGGCACTTGAAGAGGGTTGTTGATCATTTTGATATTGGTATACCATATAAGTTTCCTCTGGATAACTAGGTTGATAATTAATTGCTGGTTGTGGTATCCCATAAGAATTTTAATGGTTTTCCCAACCTAGATTGTAGGTGTTGGAGTAAGGATTGTAATAATTGATAATTTGGATTTGGGTTGGGTAATTTTGCTCATGTGCAAATTTCCAAGGTCGATATGCAGCTGGACATTCACTAACCAGGTTGTGGGGACTTGAACATATGTCACATACATGTAAAGATAAGGTAGAAGAGTGTCTCATATTGAATAGACGGTCAAGTTTCTCGGACAACTTATTTACTTTATTATGGATATTTATGGAGTTTTCAGCATCATAGATTCCACCACTATTAGTTCTATACATGGGTGTATAGGGGTCTTAGGTATAAGAAGAAGGGGTAAAATATTTCCTGGATTGGCAAAAAGGTACAACCATAATTTTGGGTTTGTCAGCTCTAAGGATTTGTTCAATTTCAAGATCTAAGGGTTAAATTTTGGATTGTGATGAATAATGCCCAAGTAAATACCCTACAACTATACCTTAGAGCAACCATAGATTTAAGTTTTTATAGATTTTTTTATAGATTTTTTAATTTTTTTTAATAAGATAAAAAGAGATGTAAAGATGAGAGCCTAGAGAGTCCTAAATCTAAGAAATAGATGAGAGGAGTTTTAATTAAGTTTGATGTTAGATAGCAATCAATCCTAGCTAAGGGTTATTTTAGATCTAGACATCTTCTTACTGCCAAGGTCTTCTTCAAGCCTTCCAAGTAAAGAATCAGCCAATCAACTGGCTAGGTAAGTGTAAGGTCGGTGGAAGTCCCCTCATTACTTGCCTTAGACACCAATTATTCTTAGCCAGGTAAGCTAACGGAACTAATTATAAACTACCTACCTTCGAGTCCAGTCATTCCTGAATCACTTGCCTTAGATACCAGTTGAATTGGCTAACCCTAACCTGGTCCAACTTTTAGGGTTCCTTGTCCTAATGAGCTCGAGTATCCTTAGGGGCCAACATCTAATTGATTTTAAAAATTAAAGGCTTAGGTTAATGCAATATGAAGGTTTGTGATTTTTAGGCTAAAGAAGGGTGATCAAATCCCCATCTTATCTTGTTTAATTAGGTTTAGCACTGTTAAAGTGTCTTATGAAGATGAGATGCAAAAAGTCAAGATGTCCAAGTAAAGTTTAACAATCAAATTTAAATTAGGTAGTCTTACTTGCTAGGTTATGCGATTAGGTCTCTAAACCCTAGACAGCTTATGCGATATCAGTGAAATTTATTTTTGAAGAATTTTTTTAAAAAAAAAGTTTTTGGCAATGGCGCCAAAATTTGGTCACTATCATAGCTGGTCAAGAACAAAACCTAACTCACTACTATATACATAGGATGAGTCGAGATCGTATCCATAGGGATCATGTTAATTGCATTTAAATAATAAATTAAAAGCATGATTAAGATTAATTAAAAATTAATTAATTAAAAGACTACTTAAATTTGTTAAGAAAGCAAATAAATAGCAAATTAATTAAAAGAGGAGTTGCAAGTATGGAGATGGATTCTTAAGATTTTGATTGATCACTTATCTGATAATTAGTATTTCTTTTAATATGCTTTAATTGATATCTAATCAATAAAGATATAACCTATCTTAGAGAGCACGACCTATACTCTTTGATCACAGCTTATCCCTTAAAGTTATAGACTGGTCTAAATTGATTTAGATATAAAATCAAGAATTAATTTGAATATAATCTATCCCAAGAGCACAAACCATATCCGTAGATCATGGCTCATCCCAAAGATAATAAACTATTCTATATTAATTATAAGAAAATAAAGACATAAAAATATTAGAACTAAAAATAATTTTTATTGCAAATAAAAAAATATATAAAAGAAGAGAAATAAAAAATACCATCATAATAAGATCACAATGATCTCCTAAGAAATAGAAGATTAGCCAGACATCGGAGAGCTTCTCACTGAAATCTTCATCCTTGGAGCCTTGTAGAAGAATCTAGGTAGCAGCAGATGATAGAAATTCAGAACAGAAGAGAAGTTTTGGTTGAGATGTAGGCTTTGATGGTGGTTTGAAGAAAGAAAAAGAAAGAAAGAAGAAAGAAGAGCTTGAGAGAGAGAATCAAGAAGAGAAAAGGAGTTTTTGGTGAAAAGAGGGCTTTGGAGAGCTTAGGAGAGCTTAGGAGGGGCTAGTCCCCCAAGGGGAGGCTTATGTCTAGTTGGTTTTGCTTAGGAGGATTTTTATAGAGAGAAAAAGGAGAGAAATAGAGTTTGAAAGAGAGATAAACCAAAGAAATTGAGTCAGGATTGGATTCTGCTCTTTGGAATAATTTTCTACCATCAGATTGAGTTCAAATGATCCAGATTTGATCAAAATCGGCTACTTGTAGCTTAAATAGGGTCTGAATTAATTCTCAATCATCCGATCGAGCTTAGGATTGAATTTAGACCATCAATTGGGTGCCTGATCTTCTTAATCAAGTCAGAATCAATTTCTAGCCATTGGATCTTGATTGGTGTTGATTTGGACCATTGGATTGCGTAAAACACTGCTGGATGCCGTCGAATCAAACTGGGATTTGATGCTGACTGTTGGATCTAAGGCGAGATGAAGGGCTGCCATCCAATTACACAATACTATACCTATAGACCATTGCGAACCCGGTGCATGGAAGACCTGGGCCAATCACCAAGCATTATGCTAGTGGAAATGACCTTTCTGCCCCTATGAACCATGATGGATTTTTGATAAACCCCTTAAGGGTCTATGTTTGCCACATGGCGCTCCTTGATTCACCGTGCTTGCTGAGCTAGCTAGTCTGCAAGGATCTGTGGATCGGTCAATTGGTCTACCGTGCACCGGCGGGTCCGATGGGCCAAATTTTTGGACTTTTTATATTTTTTTCTATTTTTTCTTTATTTTTTCTTTAAAACTCCATTCTAGGTCCAATTTAGGTCCAAATTGCTTCAATTTTATTTTGTTGCGATCCATAAATCAAGCTTTTTTCATCCATGATCTTCTTTTCTACAAAAGATAAAATAAAAATGTTAATTCTTAAGAATAAATATAAATTAATTTAATAAATTAATACTTTTATAAATATATTTTATCTGTTTATCATTTATTTTTTTATTTCATTATTGAATCATTTGAATATTTCAAATGATTCAAGCCAGTCACAATCATGCCTAGATAGATCATCTGTAACAAAAAATTAATATCTTCTTTGGCACCTAAGTTCGTAGGTCCATATACATCACTATGTATAAGACTTAAAACTTTATCAGCTCCTTCATCTTTTCTAGTTAAAGGTGACTTTGTCATCTTCTCAAGAAGACAAGACTCACAGGCTATCAGTGATTCATAATCATTAATATCAAAATTTTTCTCTCAAGCTAACCCATTTATCCTGTTATTGTCAAGATGACTAAGCCTATAATGCCAAAGATAGACATCCATGATATAATCTAACTTGGATGTTTATTAAATGTGTACATTACATGTAACAGGTGTATAGATGTTAAATATCATTTTTATTATCCATGTATTAATGTATCATTATTCATAATAATATCACAACAATCTTCTTTATTGATAAACGATAACCATCTCTGACCAAAAGACCAATAGAGATCAAATTTATCGTAAATGATGGACAATGGTGATAACTACTCAAATGACATCTTTTGAAAATAAGCTTGGCAATTTCTAAAGCTAGGACTAGAACAAAACTTTCTTTCCTGACATTCAGGAATCTCTCACCATTTTTAGATATTCCACTTACCTAAAGTCCTTGTAACAAATTACATAGGACTACCGATATCCAATACCCAGGTAGCAAAATTTTAAATAGAAAAATTTTAAGGTATTATCATATAACATTCATGATAAGCAACTCTTGCTCCTTTCTCTTGTTCAGCCTGTTATAGTCAAGGAAAGCAAGACAATTCTTCTACCTATTATCCTGCTTCTAACATTAGAAGCACTATACCTAATTTGGGTCAATTTTGGACTAATTATTTTGACTGAGCTTAGAAGCTCCAATACGAACCCATTCGTACTGCTAAACCAAAATCAACTTTTAATACTAGTTATCGAAGTTGGGTCTCATAAGTCATCACTATCTAATAGTGATGATAGGAGCAATTAGGGTTTAGTCTTAATTTGAGAAAAGAGAACAATGATATAAGTATATGAATTATATTAAGCCTAGAGACTTGAACTTTAGTCTTAAGGTTCTTCCACTTTTTTATTTGAATTAATAGCCTCTACCTCCAATTCGGAGAGTTACCTTAATTTTCTAGTAGGTACTAGAATCTACATAGACTGCACACAAGCCCAACTATGGTTGGTTAACCCATGTACATCTAAGGGTAGGTTCATAACCAATTATTTCTCCAAATAACTTCTAGTAATTTAATTTTGCTCCAGAAATCTAATCAGTAGGCTAGGGCCTCCATTATAAGGATCCGATTAGGTCCAACCATTAATATGACTATACTTGGTGCATCTAACCAATGACTGATTAAGCCCAACTATGGTTGGTCAACCTAACCACCATTAGAGAGACACATTCAAGTCATCATATGATGAATGATAATTTCATTTGTCAACAAGCACCTGGTCTATGGGCCTCCAATGATCATTGAGTTAATGGACACATTATCAAACACCTTAATGGGAGGCTATGACTTAGTTATCTCCATAATTTTATCATTTTAAGGACCTAATAATTTTAGAGGATTTAAATTTTTTTATGATTTAAGGATAGAAAGAACATGGATCAATTTGCTCTCACTGACTTCACCAAGTCAAGTCCTCCAACTGACTTCTTAAGTTTTTGATAAGGACTGGGATCAATATCGATCCAAGGGCACCTAGATCGGTCTCACTAATTTTCTATGTGACATGGGTTAGCACGAGTCAATGAGCAACCTAATCAAGTTCTGATTAACCACGTTGGCCAGATAAGTAAGATCGATGGGAGGATCTGCCAAGACTTGCCTTAGACACCATCAGAAATGATTAAGTAAGCGGGCTGCCAATTAAAAACCATCGGTCAAGGATGCCAGACTTATCTTAGACACCAATCGATTTATCAGTTTTGATTTGATTTGTCTAAAGACTCGAGCTCGACCACTAAGCCACGATCAGTATCCATTTGTTAGATGTATGGAATTTGATCAACTACAACTATTGAAGTGATCTATAGAAATGACCTAATCCTAATTAACTATTAATTAGGTTTGATCAATTTGTTAACTAAGTCTATATTTAATTTAACCCTAGGTCTAACCTAGTTAAGAACCTGATCAAAGCTAACCCATTATTCTTTAACCCATGTTTTATGAAATTATCTTAGAATCTTTAAATCACAAATCTAGATCCTAAATAATCACTTAATTCTCAATTAAGTTCAATGCTTATGAGTTTGGATTTATGGAACCTCACAACTAATTACTGATTTAATCATTTAAAATATTTTTAAATTGATAAATAATTTACATTGAATCATATTTAATTTATGATTTTAGATCTGATTTGCTTTAATGTTTCGATCATATCCTAAGGTTTTGAATCTAGAATTTTCGAAAAAGTAAGTTCATAATTTAAATTCTATAAAATAACTATGTCATACATATTCTAGATTCAAAATAAAAATTATATATCAACATATGCAATAAGAGGATCTAGATCTAAATATAAAACACATTATATGGATCAGATCATAAATTATTTAAAATTAAATTTAAAATTTAAAAATAAATCATAAATTATTTTAGATCTTATCTAACATATTTATGATTTAGATTATTCGGATCAGCACATACTAAGATAACCTCTCCACTGTAAGGGATAAACCCTACAGTAGGACAACCTTATAGCAGTATGTACAATATGATATTATTTAGATTTAATATAAATAATTTAAAATAGATCTATGATCTATTTAATTTTAGATTTAAAATTAAAAAATAAATTATAAAATTATTTAGATCATATCTAGCTTATTCATGATTCAAAAATAGATTAGCACATACTAGGACAACCTCTCCATTATGAAGGATAAATCTTACAATAGGACAATCTTATAATCAATATGTGCGATCTGTAGAGTTTTATTTTTTAGATTTAATTTAATAAAAACATGATCATGTTATAATAGAACCTGGCTCTAATACCACTAATGCAAAATATGCAGGGTTTCATGAATGAATTTCAAAACTTTTTTGAAATATAACGTAGCGAAAGTTATAAATTAAACTATTTAATCTATAAATACATGTAATCAAATTATTAAATCCTACAACTAGGACCTATAACATGTCATAATACATTCTCAAATCTGAAAACAAAAGATTTGGTATTGATTGAATCAATACCCTAGATCTAGAATGATTCTAGATCTAAAACATAGATCGCATCTAGGTGAGAGAAGAGATCAGATCTCTTATCTTTACATGGATCGAGAACTCCATGGTCAATTTTCATTGTTGCCTTTAGAGCCACACATGCATCTGACCTCTATAGGTAATCCACACGAAGCTACAACAAAATCGAAGGTTCATCGAATGAAGATCCGCTCAAAGTGCTAGCTTCTCGTAGATTTCTTCAGATAGTTAATCTAAAATTTATTCTTCGTATCTCTTGGACACTCCAAGAGATGAAGAATAAGAGAAGGAATAGAAGATAAATCCAATCCTTGGATCTTCCTAAAATCAGAAATAAAAATATATGAGAAAGGGCCCTAAGAGAAGACAAATCTTCTCTTTTAGGATATTAATGATTGATGTCCGGAAAACATCCTTATGCTAGGACAAGGGAAGACCTTCTCCCGTAAACTTTTTTCGTGTTTCCAGATCTCACACTCTCTAATTTTTCTCATAGAAAAATCTTACAAAATATGAAGAAGAAGGGTTTTCAAATAAATCCTAAGAGAAGACCTTCTTCTCTTCTTCTTTTCTCAGCAGGACATGATCAAATCATGTCCAAAATGATCACTATGCCCCAACACCTTGGAGCACAGATCCCCACACCCTCTTCCTCTCTCTCTCTCTTAGATTTTTATCGTATAAAAATTATATAAAATAAATAAGAGGAAAGTACTTAAAAGAAAAATAAAGAGAAGATAATCTTTTCTTATCTTTGTTCCTTCAAGACATCAACATTTGATGTCTTGATGAAGATCTTTTCTTTAAGGAACTTGGTGCCCCAAACCTCCATGCCTTCTCCTCCTTTTCTTTTATTTTTTTCATGAATTTTCTAGGACTTTTCACATCCAAAACATCTTATAAGAGATTCCCTAATTCGATAAGGAAGACTAGGTCAAACCTAGTCTTATATGGACTCTAGGGAGGAGTTTTAGGAGGTGTTTTGGAGAATTGGGACTCTTTCAAAAGAAAACAAAACCGAACCACTTACTAAATTTGATCAAATTAAATTTTAATTAATCTCTCTAGATATTTAGTGCATGGAGAAGCTCTTATTGGCATGAAGAATATTGCATAAAGATCTGAAAATAAAATATCGATGTTGACTTTTATTGGCACAAGGAAGGAGTGAGAGTCCCAATCTAACTGAGACTCTTCTTGTTTGACTAAGTCAAAACTTGTTTGAACCTAATTCAAATCAAATTAAATGCAACCTAATTATGAATCATCCTAGTCCAACTAGAAACTCAATTAAATTAGATTAAATCATATTTAATTTTGATTTAAATTCTAACTTAATTAGAAATTAGGTGCACTCAAATTCTAGTCCAACTAGAAATTATTTTTCTCTTGCAATTGGCTTATCCATTAAACTAATTAAACTTAATCTAATTAAGCCCAAACTAATTCTGATTGAATTAAATTCAATTAAACTTGATCTTAGTCTAAATGCTCAATCAAATTGAGTCAATTCACAATACAATTGCTAATCGATCCTCCTACAATACTTGCATTAGGTCAAACATCAATCATATTGATAGTTTGACCTAAAAATGATTCTCAATCATCGATTAACCATCTGATTAGGTTACAACCTCTAATGTGTGTGATCCTATAGGTTCGAACCTAAGCCAGTAGCATAGAAATTAATTCCTGTACCAATCGAAGTAACCATCTAGCAATGGTTCTCGATGTATGGATACATCAAATTTATGTAATGCAATATTCTTAGAATCCTAGCCCAAGGTTACCATATAATTCATCTCTTTGACCAATAATGCTCAAGATGACTTTGAGCATGCTATCAATCACTCATACAAGTCATCTCTATTATGTTTCAAAATTTTGCAAATTTCATGACTGCTCATGAGGATTATCCTGGCCTAGATTTTGCTAAATTAAAACACAATGATACATTCTCTTCTTGAAGCTAATTAGGAGTGGTCAATTCCATCTTGACTCACACACCAAATTCATAAGTATTTGACTATACCCAAAAATTATTCAAATCTATATTAGAAATACAGGTAGTCCGACACCAAAGTATAGTGAGTTGCTTGCAAGTCACCGTGGTGATCTCAGGTCGGAAGAACACTTATACCTTTTGACCTTAGCTAGCCACTCTTGACGATAGAGTGCTATATTGATCATGTTTAGTATAGATGTACTTCTACATCTTACTTGGATGCCAAACCAGTATCTCGACACCACTTGATTATGAGGACAATCAATGCATATGGCATACATCGACCTACACTCAATAAGTTATCATCCTTATAATAACTTATCATTTGATCATGAATAATTTAAGAACCATCCAACAAATCCTTCTTTATTGATTAATTATAGTCCTAAGGACTTCATCATAATTTAAGAGTTCATTTAAGAATGATAAAACTTTTATGTTGAACAAGCCAAATAACTATTATTATTAGATAATTCATATACTAATTTCAGTCATCTACCACTTAGATGATTGACTTTAGGATACATTTCTCAACACAAACCCCATCATAGATCTAACCATGTCCAACAAGATCTGATTCTTCCTTTCAGACACACCATTATGCTGTGGTGTTCCAAGAGGAGTCTGATAAACATCATAAATTTATTAATAAAAGTATTAATTTATTAATTAATTTATATTAATTTTTAAAAATTATTAATCAATTTATATATAATTTTTGAAAAATTCATATTTTTATTAATTAAAAAATTAATTAAAAAATAATAAAAAATAATAAAAATTAAAAAAATAAAATTTTATTATCAATAGAAAGAGCTCATTTTTATGATCATAATGAAATAAATTTCAAGTAAAACAGAGCTAAAATGAAAAAGATATGAATTTTTAAAAATATAAAATAAATAAAAATTAAATAAAAAAAAGAAAATGGCTCAAGCCGGCTCCGCAAGCCGAGCCACCAAGCCAAGCCGAGCCATCAAAGCTGACTCAGTCATTGAAGCCATCAGCCGGTCTACGATCCAGGCGTGGACCGCCAGCTCAGCAAAATCCGGCGAATCAGAGATCCTGCCACGTGGTGGACCTAGACCCTTAAAGGGTCTACAGAAATTTATCGCGGCTCACAGGGCAATCTGGTCATTTTCGGTCGACGACAGAAGCGTTGATTGGTTGCGGTGTGCGGTGCGGCCGGTCTACGCGGTCCATGGGAACAGTAATTGCGCGATCGGACGGCTGCGGTTGATTGCGGTTAAGATCGGACGGTCAGCATTTTTTTCGGATTGCCAATTTCACTCGGATCACCATCAAATGGCAGCGCCTGATTCCAGCTTCGATCCGACGGTCCAGAATGCTCCCGACGGTGATCAGGACTCCCGAAGAAGCATGATTTGCGGCCAGATTTCCTCGATCAAGCGCGATCGGACGGCCAGAATTTAATTCGAGCTGATCTGGGCTGATAGGCATCCGATTTTGATGATTTTTGAACCGTTGGATTCCTATCGAATAGCCTGATTTTACCAGATTTACCAGAGACATAACAGAGTTATTTTTATTCAAATTTTATTCAAATTTTTATGATTACAAAGGGAATTAGTCCCATATTGCTTTTAGAAATAAATATCTACCTCTTCTAGCTCTATAAAAAGGATCCTAAGCCTCTAAGAAAGGGAGGAGGGTTGGAAGGGAAGCTAAGGTATAGGGTGGAAGTCAAGCTCTGGGATTAAAGGTTGCTTCAAAGCTGCGGGTGCTGAGAAGAAGAGCCGGTCTTCTACGCCATCTTTCTTCATGCCTATCCAAGATCTGCGATCAGGCTATTTTATTTTTTTCTTTTCTTTTTAAATTTTAAAATTTTAGTTAATAAAAATTTTTTTTTTAATTTTTAATTTCTTGCTTTTTTAGTTTTTTTAATTAAAGAAAGTTTCATTATTCTTTTCAATTCTAGCTCTTTAAATTATTTGTTCTTTATTGCTTTTTAATTTTACTATAAGTAGTTGCTAAGATCTAAATAGTAGATCTTAGTATCAAATTTATTTTTGCATAATTTAAATTTTTATTTTTATTTATAGACTTCTACTTTTGACTTTAAAAAATCTTTTCTTTCTTTTTTTCTTAAAAAAAAAAAAAATCAAAGATTTTAGAAATAAATCATTGCCTCTCTGTGGATTCGACCCGACTCACCACTTTCTTCATAATTTTTAAGTTAATTTAAAAAGTAAAGAGTCGGATTTAAATTGATAAACACGGTGTCTTAACGACAGCATCGTGTCCCTATCAAGTTTTTGGCGCCGTTGCCGGGGAGGCATAAAAATTAAAATTTCTTTATTTCTTTGATTTTTTTTACTGCCTACTCATTATTTTTTTATTTATTTTGCAGAAAAGAAAAAAAAAAAAAAAGGAACAAGGAAGATTAGGGCACGAACAAAACTCTCAATCCTATTCGGTGAGATCATTCCTAAACCCTAAATCTCTTTCTTTATTTTTAATATTTGCTTTATTTTAAATTAATTAAAAATATTACCTACATAAACCTAATTAAAAATCTCATCACAAGATTAGAAACCCTAATTATTTAGAGCATCCATCATATTAGTTTTTATTCTTATTTTTGGTGATTGCTGGAGTCAAGGTAAGCCTTTTTATAATTTAATTAATTAGTTTAAATTGCATAGAACTCTTTGATTGGAATTTTTTTTTTCTTTTGCATATTTCATATTAAACCAAATTAAGGGCACAACCCATTAAACAAGATAAGGTGGGGATTTGATCACCCTTCCTTAGCCCACAAACAACCAACCAGCATCCTGCATTAACCCAAACCTTAACTCTTAAAATCAATTAGACATTAACCTTTAAGGATATTCGAGCTCAATAGGACAAGAAATCCTAAGAGTTGAACCAAGTTAGGATTAATCAATTTGACTGGTGTCTAGGAAAGTGGTTCAGGGACGATTGGGCCCGAAAGAAGGTGGTTACTTAATTGGTTCTGTTCGCTTACCTGGCCAAGCACAATTGGTGTCTAAGGCAAGCAACGGAGGGACTCCCACCGACTTTACACTTACCTGGCCAGTTGATTGGTTAATCCTCTATTTGGAGGGCTTGAAGGTGATCTTGGCAGTTAGGAGCTGTCTAGATCTAGGATAACTCTTAGTCAGGATTGATTGCCTAACTTGTTTGCCAAATAATATCTAACATAAAAATTAACTCCTCCCTATCTTCTCCAGATTTAAGATTCTTTAGGATTTTTCCTCTTCTTTCTTTCTCTCTTCTTTTCTTAAAAAAAAATAAATAAATTAAAAAAATAATAATAATAATTTTAAAAAAAAAAATTGAACCATATATCAAATTGCACTAGTACATGCACGGTAGAAGATCACTTTTACCTGACCTAGTTAAACCAGATCCTGAAATTGAAAGACTAATTCATTTAAGACCAGATAATCAAATGGCTGGAAATCGTGAAGAACCACCTAGGCAGATGAAGGAATACTTTATTCCTTCCACCTACAACCCATCGACTTGCATCCACATACCTGATATCCCTGCTAGTCACTATGAGATTAAGTCGACCACAATCCAGATGCTCCCATCTTTTTATGGGAATGCCAATGAAGACCCTTACAAACATCTGGATGAGTTCTTAGAAATCTGCTCTACGGTAAAAATTCAGAATTTTTCTGATGATGCCCTTAGACTGACCTTGTTCCCTTTCTCATTAAAAGATAAAGCCAAGTACTGGCTTGGCACATTAGGAAGAACAATTCAAACATGGGCAGAGATGCAACATGAATTTCTTAAGAAATTTTATCCCATAGGACGAACCAATACCATGAGGCGAGCCATCACGGGATTTGCTCAGCTTCCAGGGGAACAAATTCATGAATCATGGGAAAGACTTAAGGAACTCCTTAGAAAATGCCCACACCATGGTCTATCTAAGTGGCAAATTGTACAAGCTTTCTATGAAGGTTTAGGAGATCAATATAAGCAGATGGTTGATGCATCCTGTGGAGGTGCATTCATGAGCAAAAGTGAGGATGAAGCTTATACCTTGTTTGAAACTTTAAGTGAAAACTCTATTAACCATGCTTCATTATCTTCTTATGAAAGATCAATTTCTCAACAAAAACGGGCAGGAATTTATGAGATCAAAACTTCGGAACTCAATTCTAAGGCAGATTTGAACATAATAGCACAAAAATTAGATAAAGTCGACCTTATTGCACAGAAATTAGATCAATTCCTAAACTTAGGTCAACAATCCCCTGCACAATACACACCAGCTTCTAATTATCAAGTGATTTGCTCTATTTGTGCTAGCCCAACACATCATGTAAGTGAATGTCCCACGGTTGCACAATTACCACCTCTTATCCAAGAACAAGTCCAAGCTGCTCAAGGTTACTCAAAACCACTTAATGACCCATATTCAAATTCATATAATCCTGGTTGGAGAAACCATCCTAATTTCTCTTGGAAACCACAACAAACTCAGGCTCAGACCCAAATCCCACCAGTTCAGAATTATCAAAATAGGCCCCAATACCAGAACTATGCCTATAATAAGGGTCAGCCTAGTCAGTCTTCTCAACCACTACATTATAATCAACCCTCATACCCACCTCCTCAACAGACCAATCTAGCCGACGATAAATTCAATCAACTTCAACAATTAATTCTAAGCCAACAACAATCAATCGCCAGACTAGAAGCTCAAATAGGACAAATAGCTGAGTCTAGCATGAGGAGAGAACCGGGTCAATTACCAAGCCAACCAATTGCAAATCCTAAAAATAATCCATCCAATGTCTATCAACCACCTGGATTTACTCATCCATCTAACATTCCACCTAAGAACCCCCAATTAGAAAATGCCAAAGCAATATCTGAACTTAGAAGTGGTAGGATTCTTAAGGACCCATATCAAGACCAGGTGATAGAGGCCAATACTGATGTTAGCCAAGATGAGAAATTTGAAGAAGAGGATAATCATATAGAAGAACTTGAGCTTAATGACTGGTACTGACACTGATAAGATGGATAAAGAAAAGAAGAGAACAGATGAATTAGCTGAGACATATAAACCCAAAGCCCCGTTCCCTTCGGCCTTAGAAGCAGGCTCTTCTCGCAAAAAGCAAGAAACACGCAACAAGGAGCTAATGGAACTATTTAAACAAGTTCATATTAATTTACCCCTCATCGATGCAATTCAGCATGTTCCAGCCTATGCTAAATTTCTTAAAGAACTCTGTACCCAAAAGCGTGAGCCACGAACCACCAAAAGAGTTATGCTATCCGAGGATGTAAGTGCGGTCCTGTTAAATCCAATACCTCAAAAGATGAAAGATCCTGGTGCACCCTTAATTTCATGTGTTATTGGAGGTATAACCTTTGACCGAGCATTACTAGACTTAGGAGCTAGTGTAAACCTCCTTCCAACCTCGGTTTATGAAAAATTTGGGATTGGAGAATTAAAACCCACGTCAGTCATTTTGCAATTAGCTGATAGATCTATAAAAACACCGCGTGGTTTAATTGAGGATGTTCTAGTTAGAGTAGATAAATGTTATTTTCCTGTAGACTTTCTCATACTTGACATGGAACCATCCCAAGAGCTGAACCAAAATCCCATAATTTTAGGACGTCCATTCTTAGCAACCGCGAATGCCAATATCAACTGTAAAATGGGAGCTATGGATATTTCTTTTGGGAATCAAAAAGTAAGAATTAATGTTTTTAATACCCCAAAGTACACCCAAGAGGAGGAAGACTGCTTTGTAATCAATCAGATAGATGAAATAGTTGAATCTAATTCCTCCTTAGATTTACTACAAGATGATGAACCCACTGAAGAATACTCAAACCCAGGAAGTAAATACCCTGCTTAATTTCACCTCAACCATCACATTCATTACCTTGGTCAGTGAAAATTGAGCCCTTACCTGAGCGAAAAATTGAACCACTACGTCCTTCAATTCAGGCCCCACCACAACTTGAACTAAAACCTTTACCTGAATCACTTAAGTATGTATTTTTAGGATCAAAGAAAACCCTACCAGTAATAATTGCTTCCAACTTAACTACTGAACAGGAAAACCAATTGGTAAATATTCTAAAAACATATAAAGAGGCCATAGGGTGGACCGTTGCCGATTTAAAAGGAATTAGTCCGTCAATATGCATGCACCATATTTATACAGAAGATAATGCCAAACCAACTCGAGAGATGCAAAGAAGGCTTAATCCTAACATGCAAGAAGTAGTCAAGAAAGAAGTAATTAAATGGTTAGATGCTGGAATTATTTATCCTATCTCTGACAGCCACTGGGTGAGTCCTACACAAGTTGTTCCAAAAAAATCTGGACTTACGGTTGTCCGCACTGAACATGGAAACTTAGTACCAACACGACTTTCCACTGGGTGGCGTGTCTGCATAGATTATAGAAAACTCAATACAACCACCCGAAAAGATCACTTTCCCTTACCCTTTATCGATCAAATCCTAGAAAGACTAGCAGGCCAACAATACTTTTGCTTTTTAGATGGATACTCGGGATACAATCAGGTAGCAATCTACCCAGGAGATCAAGAAAAGACCACCTTTACATGTCCTTATGGAACCTTTGCTTTTCCGTAGAATGCCATTCGGATTATGTAATGCACCTGCAACTTTTCAACGGTGCATGATGTCAATATTTTCAGACATGATAGGAGATTTCTTAGAAATATTCATGGATGACTTTTCAGTCTTTGGAGAATCTTTTGAGAGTTGTCTCAACAATTTGAAGAAAATATTAAAACGATGTATTGAGGCTAATCTAGTGTTAAGCTGGGAAAAGAGCCACTTCATGGTTCAAGAAGGGATCGTTTTAGGACATATAGTATCCAAGAAAGGGATTGAGGTAGATAAAGCTAAAGTTGAACTAATTTCTAAACTTCCTCCTCCCACTTCTGTCAAACAAATTCGATCTTTTCTTGGTCATGTAGGATTCTATCGTCGCTTCATCAAAGAGTTCTCTAAAATTTCTCGTCCTTTGTGTAATCTCCTTGCTAAGGATGTTTCTTTTAACTTTGATGAAAATTGTCTTAAAGCTTATGAAATCTTAAAAGAAGCTGTGACCAAAGCTCCAATCATACAACCTCCTAATTGGTCACTACCTTTTGAAATTATGTGCGATGCCTCAGATTTTGCCATAGGAGCTGTCCTAGGCCAAAGGGTAAACAAATGTCCTGTAGTGATCTATTATGCTAGTAGAACTCTGAATGAAGCACAAATGAATTATACCACCACTGAAAAAGAGTTGCTAGCCATTGTGTTTGCCCTAGAAAAGTTTAGATCATATTTATTAGGATCAAAAATCATAATTTACTCGGATCATTCAGCCTTGAGATACCTGCTCTCAAAGAAAGATGCTAAACCATGATTAATTAGATGGATTTTACTGTTACAAGAATTTGACATTGAAATTCGAGATAAGAAGGGATCTAAAAATGTTGTAGCAGACCATCTGTCTAGGATCCTAGTGAAAGATAATGAACCTGTATCAATCAGAGAATCTTTTCCAGATGAACAATTGTTAACAGTTTCACATACAAAGACTCCTTGGTTTGCAAATATTGTCAATTACTTAGTCATAGGACAAATTCCTGATGGCTGGTCTAAGAATGAAAAGGATCGATTCTTTGCTCAAATCAAATATTATTTTTGGGAAGATCCTGAGCTTTTTAGAATTTGTGCTGATCAAATCATTCGTAGATGTGTTCCTGAATCTGAACAATGGAGTATCTTACAATTTTGTCATACTCTTGCTTGTGGAGGACACTTTTCTGGACGAAAAACTGCGGCCAAAGTGTTACAAAGTGGTTTTTATTGGCCAACATTATTTAAGGATGCCCATACTTTTAGTCAGGAGTGTTTTAAGTGTCAAGCCTTAGGGAATATTTCAAAGAAAGACATGATGCCTTTGAACCCCATTTTAGTGGTTGAAATTTTTGATGTATGGGGAATTGATTTTATGGGACCTTTTCCACCTTCCAATGGATTTGAATACATTTTGGTAGCTGTCGATTATGTTTCTAAATGGATTGAAGCAATAGCAACTCGAACCAATGATCATAAAGTAGTCCTAAAATTTATTCAGAAGAATATCTTTTCCAGGTTCGGATTTCCACGTGCTATCATTAGTGACGGGGGTACCCATTTTACAAATCATCAATTTAGAACTTTATTACGAAAATATGGGGTGACACATAAGATAGCTACACCATACCATCCGCAAACAAGTGGTCAGGTAGAAGTCTCTAATAGGGAAATCAAGAATATCTTACAAAAGACTATTAGGCCTGATCGAAAAGATTGGTCAGATCGATTGGATGATGCATTATGGGCCTATAGGACAGCTTATAAAACCCCCATTGGAATGTCTCCCTATAGATTAATCTATGGAAAAGCATGTCACCTTCCGGTAGAACTTGAACATAAAGCATATTGGGCAATAAAATAATTAAATTTTAATTTAAACAAAGCTGGTTCCAATCGGATGTTACAATTAAGTGAATTAGAAGAATTAAGGCAAGAAGCTTATGAAAATTCAAAAATTTATAAGGAAAAAATGAAAGCCTTCCATGATAAACATATTTCAAGAAAAACCTTTGAGCCAAATCAACAAGTCTGGTTATTTAACTCAAGGCTTCGATTATTTCCTGGAAAACTAAAATCCAGATGGGATGGACCTTATATAGTTAATCATGTATTCCCACATGGTGCAATTAAACTCTATGATCCCAGGACTAAAAATCCGAGGTAAATTAGGCTTAACCTAAATCATCATACTTAAAGAACCATTGCTTTTAAACTAAGATATAAACGGAGTTCTGGCACATAGTCACAAGTCAGTTGATCAAGATGAATTGACCACTCAAGGTTGTTAAATGTTATATACTATGAAAATCTGCAGGTACCTATAGTTGATATTTTGAAATATAATTTGAACAATATTATTAGAGTTGATAGTTGAACTCTGAGGTGTCCTATAAGCATTTTGGTCAAGAGGATGAATTATATGAAAACTATATCTGCATGGGTTCAAAGGATGTTGTCTACACATTCAACCTATCCGACCGTCGGGTACAATTTCTAAATGATTG
>QRFJ01001597.1:284804-322970 GCA_006176705.1 Cocos nucifera
CTCTTGGTGCAGCTACTTGTGTGATTAAGTTCTTCTATCTTGAGCCCCGATCAGATTAGGGTTAAGGTGAACTCGTCAAACCCTAGTTTCTGTCATATGATGTAACCATTCGATTCGAGTCTGATGTAAAAATCTAAATAGAAACTCTTTCTATTATTTCACTCTGCCATGGCCATAGACTTCTGGACTTGATTCTCATGATTATCATAGGGCTGCTCCTCTACCACCAAGATAGATAGATTCCATCTTGATGACATCCAGTTCCTACAATGAACATGCTATATCCAACATACACCTCAGGGTTCCATATGGCTAGGAGACCGAGTAATGGTGCAGTCAAACTATAACATCCTCAAGGTGAACTGCCGATGCATCTCAGGTCAAAGAACCAGACACACCACTGCAGCATCGAGTCAGTCATTGACGAGAAGGTAGACTCCCTAATCACTACTCGAGGTGGTCACGCTCAGTGCCCTCATTCTCTAATGAGTATCTATACTCTCGCTCTAGTATTTCCACACTATAGACTCAAGACTCATCTACTAAAGAGAAGTGATTGTACACCAACCTTTCGGATCAATCACCATCCTCGTGATGATCCTATGTTCGAAAGCATTTTATGAGTTAATAATGATTATTCATGTCTTAAATTTTCAAATTTTGAAAATATGAATTATCATTATCATTAACTCAAAGGATGTATCACAGTCACTAAATACACATATGTGATAGAAAATAACCCATTTTATTGATATTTATCAAAATTATAATTTTACCCCTAGAAGTGTATTACAAGTGTCAGCCAATTCTGGCTTCCAGGGCACATATATCTAACACAGATATCATTTGATCTTTTGATCACTTTTTTTCATTTAATAGCTGAAATCATCCTATGCAAAATTTATCCTAATAATGATATCTGATTAAAGTAAAATTTTGATAGTATAATACAAATATCATCGATATCATCATTGCTAGTTTTCAAATCCATCAGTGGTCTTTATCTATCAAATCATTATGTATTCTTTCATGAGCCACCAAAATCAAATTTTATTGATCGACATAGCTAGTGCTGTTGAATCGAGGCAATTTTTTTATAGTGATACTCTAATGATAATTATTTGGATAATAAATAGTAAAGATAGACTTTAAATTTTAAAATTATATCATATTTAAAAAAATAAAAAAAATTATATTCTACCTATACAGAATGGTTGCACAAAACTGCTGCTATATAATGGGATATGGCAGTGATTAAAATAATCACTACCATAGATTTGAGATATGGCAGTGATTATTAATAACCATTATCATAGGTTAAACCTATGGCACTAGTTATTGAAAACTGCTACCACAAGTCAAAATTATGACAGTGGTTATCCATAACTACTTCCATAGGTCAAACCTATGGTAGCATTTAATCAACCACTGCCACACCTTAAATATATGACAGCGGTTATATATAACCATAGCTATAGATTTCACCTATAGTAGCGGTTATCCAATAATCGCTGCTGTATGTAACCTATGGTAGCAGTTATTTATAACCGTCGCTATAGCTTAAATTTGTTGTAGCATCTATTTGTAACTGCTGTCGTAAAAGCTATAGTTGTGGTTTTTGAACCGCTATAGTAGTAAACGCTATCATAGGCTCTTATTGTAGTAGCATTAGAATAATAAATTTTTTTAAACTTCAGAAGAAGTTGAAGTAGTTGAGCTTTTGATGGCCTTGACTCCTTTCCTGAATACTCAAGAGGATTGTTGAGGACTTTGATGCTTTTACTTCGAAGTTGTTGGCTCAAATTATTGCTCTCTTCCTCTCTTATTATTAAGTAAATATGAAAATGGATGAATTAAAATCTCTCTTTAAATGCCTTCAACTATTCCAATTGAGTTCCACTCAATAGCTTGAAGAATATGGTCAATAAACTCAAAAAAAAAAAAAAAAAACTTGGTTCTCCATTTAATTCTCTTGATTTATGGACTCAAAAATGTCTATAATCAATACTTTAGTTGTTGGAAGCTTGAAAATAGCCATTAGAAATAGATTTTGAACATTTGAAGAATTTTGGAAAACTAGCCATTATTCTATTATAATTATATAAGTCAACTCACTCAAGCTTTTAGTTGGCTAACCTAAATACGAAGTCGGCTAAGTGACCTTTCTAAGATGGCTTAGGAATTGATGCAAATTGTTCTACTTTATGTCTGCTCTATCTATCTAAGATTGAGTGGGCTCAAATCTTCTCTTAGTTGGCTAACTTTGTGACTTGGTCAGCTAATTGACATTCTGGGTTAGCTTAAAGAACTTGGTAATTTTTGTTGGTTTCTATGCTCATCTTCATCTAAGACTGAATTGACTATCTTACTCTATGAGTTACCTAAGCTCCAATCTTGGTTAACTAAGAATTTTGCTGGATCGGATCAAGAGAATTGTTTGAACTGTTACCTTTATGTCTTCATCCTAAATCTGAGATTGGGTTGGCTAACCAAATACTTGAGTAAGCTAAGTCCCTATCTTGGTCGACTGAGATGAAAGCTTAATCGACTGAGGGACTTCTTCTGAATTTCAACTCTTTATGTCTTTCCCTTAGACTAAGACTAGATCAACTAAGCTACAAACTTGGTTGACTCAAGGGCATGCTAAGCATGCCAAAATTGATTTTTAAGCAGCCATTCTTACTGAAATATGTTGGAGTCTAGACTTGCCTTTCCAAACATAATTTATGAATGATTGAACATATTTAGAGGTCTTTCTAGAGTAGATTTTTCATTTATCAAAAACTTTTCATGCCAACCTCAAATTCTTTGCTTCCAAACATAAGTTTTTGACTTGGAAACATGATATTCATTTAATTTTGAAAGGATTTCTTCTTGAATGAAATCAACTATTAAGCATGGTGAGAAGCCTATAATCACTCTCAAAAGCATCATCAGTAAATATTATTTGTACTTAAATACTTTTGACATCATCAAAGTCAATTCTAGGGCTAACAATCTCCCCATTTTTGATGATAACAAAACACTATGAGTACTACCTTTTATGCACTAAAAGATTTTGAAATTTTAACAAGTACACATCAGATGTGCAATGAAGCTCAGCCTTTTTCATGTAGAAAAGGTAGGATTCTTAATATCAAAATTGATTTAGTCAAATTTTAAGATCACATCAAATTTTAAATAATTTGATACAAATTTATCAAACAAAACTCCCCCTTTCCTTTATAAATAAGTAAAATTTCAAGAGATGTACATTTCTTTATACCTCATTCAAAATTTTAAAATTTTACTCTTTTCTTTACTCATTCAATTTTTGCAATCCATTCATTTTTCTTTTCTTTCTCCTCCTTTTCTTTATCTTTTCTTTGTTTCTCCTCCTTTTGTTATAATCAAATAGTGTTTTAACAGAAAATACAATCAAAAGTATTTTTGTCATAATCAAGTATAAATTAATTAATTACTCATTCAATCATTTAATTAGGCATTCAAATATAAGATCAAAATTGTGCACCTTCATTTTAGAAAAGCAAAATATATCATGATGGAAAAATCTAAAATTTCATGCATAGATTTCAAAACTTTTTCAAAAATAGTGGAAGCAAAAGACTTGGATTAATCAAATTAATCTAATAATGCACATAAAAACTCCTATATTTGGGATCATATGACATGATATTAAGCACGCAATAAATCTAAAAATAAATAATATGCAAACATATTGATCACAGTAATATAGATCTAGATCTAATTTAGTAAGCTATAGAGATTAGGTCTCTATACCTGATCGTGGGTCGAGAACACCACTTGCTATTTTCATGGATGAGAATGTCGCTCAAAGCCACATAGGTCATCTATCCTCTATAGGTTATCCACATGAGGCTTTAAGTCCGATCGAAGGTCCAATGATCGAAAATCTATGCAACGTGCTAGCACTTCGCAATACCCTCCTTAACGGTTGATCTTGATTCTTCTTCTTTTGATTTCTTGGACCTATTAAGTAATGAGGAATCTAAGGAGGACTTGAGAGAGAAGATCTTCCTTTCAATCTCAAAAGTTTGTGGAAGAGGGAGGAAGAAAATCCTAGAAAAGAAACTCTTTCTTTTCTTCTATCTTTTCTCTCACTAGGACACACTAGAATTGTATCTAAAAGAAACCCTATTCCCAAAGGCTCTCTACACCAAATATTCCCATGCCCCAAGCATATATCCCATGGTGAAGCTCTTCTAAAAATTTCACACCAAGCGCCCTCATAAATAGGAAGATTTTGAAGAGTCCAAGTCTAGGTCAAATACCTAGCTAGGAAAGATTCTGTTGTAAAAAACAATGGGCCGACCAACTTTTGGGTGCCTCCTCATTTTCCTTTGGCATGGGATTCCAGCAAGGCCCACACAATTCATTCCTTTTCTCACTAAGAAAATCGGATCTAATCTAATTTTAATTGCACCACCTTTTGGATAGAGTTTAGGAATTGTCAAACTCTATCAAATAGAGTACTAGGTCAAAACAACTTGCTTGTTTTGACCTACTCAAAATATATTTCCAAACCAAGGGAAGAGAGAGATATGGGGTGGCATGGGGACCTCATTGGCATGAGAGAGCTCATGCACAAATCTGAGGAAGAAGGGCATGGGCATGGGGAGTTAGGCGCAAAGCAAGAGAGAGAGTCCCAGTCCAACTGGGCTCTCTAGTTTTTTTGGTCAAATCTAGATTTTAAATTCAATTAAAATAGGATTGGTACAATCTAATTAATGACGATCCTAGTACAACTACAAGCTCATATTTAATTTTGATTTAAAATCTAATTTAATTAAAAATTAAGTGCACACAAGTCCTAATTGAATAGAGAATTTATCTCCCTTATAATTGGCTTATCCTGTAAAGTAATTAGACCTGACCTAATCAATTTCAAACAAAACCAAATTGAATTTGATTCAATTAGACTTGATCTCAGCCCTAATGCTCAATCAAATTGAGCCAATTAGCAATCCAAATGCTAATTAATCCTCCTGCAACACTTGCCTCAGATCAAACATAAATCATATTAACTGTTTGATCCTAGAACGATTCATAATCATTAATCAACCATACGATCAGATTGAAACTCTAATGTGTGTGACCCCATAGATTTGAACCAAAGTTGGTAGCATACAAATAAATTTTTATACCAGTTGAAGTGACCATCTAGCAATGGTACGCGACATCCGTATAGATCAAATATATGTCAAGCAATATTCTAGAACCTATTCAAATATGGTTATCATATATTTTATTTCTTTGATCTCTATATTTAGGATGACTCAGAGTTAAACTATCAATCCTAAAATAGTACACCCATAATGTATTTCAAAGCAATTAGTCTTATGACTCCTCACTGAAGGAAAAAGCCTTATTTTTTGGGTTAGGTTCATTCAGATTTGATTGATTCAAGTGGGATATTTCAAAAAGTTTTTCTCTGAGATCCTAGTCAGATCTGAGACTCCTCAGATCTAATCTTATTGATCAAATAATAAAAATAAAATATAAAATTAAAAAAAAATTAAATCTAATTTAATTATATCTTTATTTTAGGTAATCTAATTATCTTGTGATGATTTTGATGTTTGCCTGAGGTTCTGGATGTAGCCATGCAAGCGCTTAGCCTCTATCGGTATCCACTCGATATCCACTAGGTCAAACAAGACTTTTTTGTGTCACAAAGTTTAATCCCCTGAAGCAACTTGGAGTCCTATCTGTATGGGACTCCATCTTTTATCCTCATGGGGTGCACGCATCTCTAGGCATGCACCCTCTTCTTATCTATATTTTAGTAGGAGGACAAGGCCCCAGGTACTCTCTTATGGGTACATGATAAATGGGTAGATGTCTAAGTGTCCAGGATCAATATTTGACCAATGTCCAAAAATAAGATTTAGTAGGTGACCAAAAATGATAGGTGTTGTCTCAAATTTATCTCATAAATTAAGACAATCCTTTTCTGATCTGGACAAGCTCCAATCAGATGAAGTAAAGGTTTTTGAGTGACCCAAAATACATTTGGCTCAGTCAAGATAAGCTTTAATGATTATTAAAGGAGAACATTAGGCTCAATTGTGTGCTAGCATGATTTTCTTGAATTTAATTGAATCATATTCAAATCAATTAAACTGTGTTAGTCCAATTGATGATATTCAGATCTAAATCCTTATTTGTATGACCCAGTTAGGTTCAGTTCCATATGGTAATGGGATAAGTCACGATCTCTATTGTCAACATCATCAAAACACCTTTCGATGGATCAGAACTTTTTTTATTCAAACAACTAGTATGATCGATCATCCAAATCATTCTAATTGCTCCCAAAATCCACCAGTGACACATAGCAGCATATGGTGGCAATCTATCAGAGCTAAAAGCAAACCTCTTGGTGTAGTTATCTATGTGATTAGGTTCCTGTATCTTGAGCCCCGACTAGATTAGGGTCAAGATGATCTTGTCAAATCCTGATATCCATCATATAAACTAATCATTCGATTCAAGTCCAATATGAAAACCCTAATAGAAACTCTTTCTATTATTTCACTCTGCCATGGCCATGGGCTCACGCACTTGATTCTCATGATCATCATAGGACTGCTCCTCATCTATCAAGATAGATAGATCTCCTATTGGTGCAATCCAATTTCTACAATGAACATTCTATAGCCAACATACACCTCAGGATTTCGAATGACTAGGAGATCGAGTTATGGTGTAGTCAAATTATAACACTCTCAAGGTGAACTACTGATGCACCTCAGGTCAAAGAACTAGACACACCACTGCAGCTTTGAGTCAGTCATTGATGAGAAGGTAGACTTTCTGACAATTGCTCGAGGTGGTCATGCTCAGTGCCCTCATTCTCTAATAAGTATCTATACTTTCACTCCAGTGTCTCTACACCATAGAATCAAGACTCATTTATCCTAAAAAAATGATGATACACCAACCTTTCAGATCAATCACCATCCTCATGATGATCCTATGGTTGGGAGCATTTTATGAGTTAATAATGAAAATTCATATCTTAAATTTTTTACTCTTGAAAATATGAACTATTATTACCATTAACTCAAGGAATGTATCATAGACACACTCAAATACACACTATGATAGAAAATAATTCATTTTATTATTTATAGTCAAAATTATAATTTTGTCCTTAGAAGTGTATTACAAGTGTCAGCCAATCTGGCTTCTAGGGCATACATATCTAACAAACTCCTACTTGACCTAAAGTCAATTGGCTACAAATCTAAGTCCCATCTTCTTAAGGTGGGCTTTGATCTTCTGTTGGCCTAGCAGCTTTGTAAGTAGGTTTGTCGTATTGTCTACGGAGTTGACTCTCCTGATCTTGGCATAACCTTTCTCGAGGTAATCGCGGATGAGGTGGTATCATCACTCAATGTGCATGGATTTTTGATGAGACCTCAGCTCCTTAGCAAGGGCTATGGTATCATTATTATCGCAGTACAGAGGAATGGCATTCGATGACATCACTTCGATCTCTATGGCGAACTTCTTGCACCAAAATGCCTCCTTCATAGCTTATGATGCAGTGATGTACTCTGCTTCTATGGTGGAATCTACTATTACTATTTGTTTAGAACTCTTCCAACTGACAGCACCACCATTACACACAAACAGACTTCTAGATGTCGACTTTCGATCATCTATATCAATCAAAAAATCCGAGTCTGTATACCCCTGCACATGGAGTTCTCCATGACCAAAAATCAATAACATATCCTTAGTTCTTCTCAAGTACTTAAGGATATATTTTATAGAAGTCTAGTGTTCTTCACCTAGATTTGACTGATATCTGCTCATGACACTCACAGCATGGGCTATATCAGGTCGTGTATATAACATGGCATACATGAGACTTCCTATTGCTGGAGCATAAGGGATCTTGCTCATGCATTCAATCTCCTCAAGTGTGTTAGGACACATTTTCTTAGAGAGAAGAATGCCATGTTTGCATGATACCAATCCCCTCTTGGAGTTTTCCATGCTAAACCTCTTTAGCACTTCCTCTATGTACATCTTCTATGAAAGACCTAGCATCCTATTCAGTCTATCTTTATAGACCTTAATTTTTAGAATGAAGAATGCTTCTCCTAAATCTTTCATGGAGAATTCTTTAGATAACTATATTTTAACTATGGTTAATATGGGAATATCATTCCCAATAAGAAGGATATCATCCACGTACAGTACAAGGAAGACAATAGCGCTCCCACTGACTATTTTGAAAATACATGGTTTCTCCTCATTCTTGATTAAACCAAATAATTTGATCACATCATTAAAATGAGTATTCCAGTTCTGAGATGCTATCTTTAGTCCATATATGGACCTTTGCAGCTTGCGTACTTTGTGATCAACATCACTGGATGTGAAACCTAACGGCTGTTCCATATAGATATCTTCCTAAAGGTATCCATTTAAGAACTTCGTTTTCACATTCATTTGCCATATTTCATAATTGAAATAGGCTGCAACAGTAAGCAATGTGTGGATGAATTTTAGCATGGCTACTGACGAAAAGGTATACTGATAGTCAATGCCTTCGCACTGACTATATCCTTTTGCCACTAATCTAGCTTTGAATATCTCCATATTCCCATCTACACCAATCTTTCTCTTGTAGATCCATTTATACCCAATAGGTACTATACCTTTAGATGTATCTACCAAGGTCCAGACTTGGATTGAGTGCATCGAGTCAATTTCTGACTTCATTTTCTCTAACCATTTATCGGAGCCGATATCCGATATCATCTCGTCATAGGTTTTGGGATCATCACCATGAACCCCATTACCTACGAGAAATATTTCCTCTTCTTCCTCTAAAATAGTACCTAAGTACCTCTCAGGGGGATAGAAAATCCTTTTCGATTTATGAGGTGGAGGAGGTAGTGATTGTATTGGCTCAACCTGATTTGGTTCCATAGGATCCTTAGCTCGTTACTCTTGGGAGACTTTCTCCTCAAGCTTGATCGGTTTTTCAATGCCACCATCTTGAATAAACTATTTTTCAAGAAAGATGGCATGCCGACTTACAGTCACATTGTGGTCTTCTGAAATGTAGAAGTAATTTCCTAATGACTCTTTAGAATATCCTATGAATCAAGCTCTAAAGGACCTATAGTCTAACTTGTCCGCTTGTTGTCTTTTGACATGAGCCGGATAATCCCAAATTCTGAGATGACTCAGACTTGGTTTCTTACCATGCCATATCTCATACGATGTGGTAGAAATGATTTTAGAGGAAACCCTATTCAGTAAATATATAACAGTTAACAGACTATATCCCTAAAGAAAATTTGGAAGGTTTGTGAAGCTCATCATGGATCAAACAATATCTAATAGGATTCGGTTCCTCCATTCTAAAATTCCATTGAGTTGAGGTATTCCAGATGGAGTCCATTAAGAGACTATGCCATATTGGTTGAGATAGTTCAAGAATTTTTGACTAAGGTATTAACCTCCTCGATCTGATCGAAGAATCTTAATGGGTTTTCCAGTTTGCTTTTCAACTTCATGTCTGAATTTCTTAAACTTTTCAAAATCTTCAGACTTGTGTCTCATAAGATACACATACCCATACCGAGATAAATCATCGATAAAGGTTATGAAGTAGATAAAGTTGCCTCTAGCCGACACATCAAATGGGCTGCACACATCAGTATGTACTAGGGTAAGTAGATTTGTGCCCTTTTCCCCATATCCTACAAAAGGGAGCTTAGTCATTTTACCATGAAAACATAATTCATAAGTTGGATATGACTCAAAAGTCAACAGACTCAATAGCCCAATTTTCTCCAATTATCAACCCTATCTTCTGTTATATGACCTAGCCTTATGTGCCATAGATACCTAACGTTTGGTCTATCCCTGGGTCGATAGATACATCAATATGTAACTGGTAGAGATCGTTAATAAGAAAATCACTTGTAATTCTATTTTTTTCATAAAGAATATTACAATGATCCTTAAGAAAACTAATTACATAGCCTTCTTGTGCTAAACTTGAAATAGAAATCAAATTCCTACTTACAGTAGGCATATAATAACAATCTTTAAGTACTAAATCTAAGCCAGACGATAGTCTAAGTGGATAGGTTTCCTCGACCACAGCAGCAATCCTTGCTCCATTTTCGACGCGTAGGATCATCTCAGCATCCCTCAACCTCCTACTATCCTCAAAACCCTGCATGAAAGTGCATAAATGAGCACTAGAACCAGAGTCAAGTATCCAACTAGATGCAGAAGAAACTATAAGGTTAGATTCAATAACAAGCATACCTCCAGAAGGACCTGCCTCCTTCTTATTCTTCAAGGTGGCCAGGTATGTAGGATAGGTTTACTTCCAGTGGCCATCAGTATTACAAGAGAAACACTTTTCCTTGTCAGCGGCCTTCTTCTTCAGCTCTGTCTTTTTTTTCTTTCCACATTCCATCTTTTGCTTTTTCATAGACTTCTTCTTCTTTCCAAAAGACTTTCTCTGGGAAGAAGTCCATTCCATAGCATGTACTGAGCCTTTAGAACCTTTCATAGAAAGCTCAGCAGTAACCAGCATATTCATAAGCTTGGCCAGAGTATTCTGAAGTTTATACATATGGTAGTTCATGATGAACTACCCATATGCATCAGTCAAGGATTGTAGAATTATATCATTCTGCAGATCCTGGTCTAACTTCACTCTAAGCTTCTCAAGCTCTTCTAAGTCCTTGATCATCATCGGACAATGATCTTGGACTGACTGTCCATCATGCATTTTAGCCTTAAATAGTCATTTAGTGATCTGATATTTGGCTGCACGACTCTGTTCATCAAACAACTCTTGTAGGTGAGCCAATATTTGGCGGACAATCTTGATATCTTCATGTTGGCACTGAAGCTCATCAGACATTGAGCCTAACATGTAGTATCTGATCTTATTATCTTCATTCATCCACTTATCAAGAGATGATCTCTGCTCAGCGGACGGATGATCTAGTAAGGTGGTGGGATCCTGATCTAATACATGAGTCAACTTCTCAAAACCCAAAATAATTTTGAAGTTCCAAAACCAATCCTTGTAATTAGATCTGGTCAGTCTATTGGTGTTCAAGATATGGGCTAGTGGATTGGACGCCGATATTTTTCTGTAGAGAGTCAAAATTTTTAGTTAGATTTTATAATTAAGACTTGACCAATTTATTTAGGGGTTTAATTTTTAAATAAATTAGCTTCCACTATTTTCTTGGATCCCTACACTCCCTCTATAGATATGAGAAAATCTTTATGATTACTAATTTCTAGTAGGTGGTGCAGTCCCACCAACTAACTCATCACCTCACCTAATAATTATTGGTGAGGGGTTAGCCAATGAGTGAACAACTCTTATCCAATAATTCTCTAATCATGGTGCACCTAGACTTGGTCTCTAATTCATGAATCTCACTGTGCCCAGAATATTGATCCACACCTTAGTTAAGTCAGACCCACCATTTGCATAAATTGGATTTCTAATTGGATCTCTCATCATATTTGAAATATTGAGCCCAATCCATCCTCCAGCCCATAGCATCCAATGCCTAATAGACATGGTTGCATCTTTTTGGTGCAACTGAACCACTATGACCAGTCGAGAATAATCTACCCCATAAAGGGCTCGCACATCTATAATGGTGGAAGACCTTAGATTTAATCTTTTCTTAGGAAGATTTGATTTAGATCACTTTAAACTTGACTTAACATAGTCATAACCATTATAACTAATCTAGTGGCATTGGTTAGCTCATATTATTAGCCACATTAGATCAGGACTGGGACGACAAATATGGCTAGGTAAGTGAGATCGGTGGAAGGGATATGCCATTAACTCAATAAGAATGCATTCAAGTCAAGTAGCTCCCAATTAAAAATCAGTCGATCGTATTTGCCAAACATACCTTAGACACCAAATTACTGAGCTAGAACCAATCGGGTTAGCCTACAATCCAGACTCTAACCACTGAGCCTAATTAGGTCTTAACTCGATCGATCACTCATGCGACTCGACCTTGATCAAGACTTAATCCTATTAGACTGGTCAATTTAAGTACTCTTGATCCCACCTAACCAAATCTTGATTCGATTTGATCAATCGCTAGATCTAATTGAGCTACCCAAGCCCGAATCCAATTTTATGAATATATCTTAGATCTCAAAATTTTTAATTTTAGATCTAATATATTTTATAATCTTAATTCTTAATTTAGAATTCATAAACAAAATATGTATATAAAATCCTAAGATTTCAGGATCTAGGATTTTGCAAAAAATAAATTTTTTTATTTTTGATTAAGGATGAACACGCAGCATCCCTACACACCATAAGAACATCCCATCGAATGAAAGGAGAGGGCCTTTAAACCCCACTTAATTCTTATGACCGAACGGCCAAGGGGCATGCCTTAATTAAAAATATGATAAATCTAGAAAACTAGTTAGATCTACATCATATATCATATATATAAAAATTGATCTAACTAAAAATATGTTTTGCATACATCTCATGTATCATATCATGCATATTTTTAGATCTAAATTATCTCATAAATACCTAAAAAATAAGATATAAATTTGATCAAATTAAAATTTATTCTAGATAATTTTGTAGATCCATTCTATAACTAGTCTAAACATGCATCTATCATATCTCATATCAACAAATTAAATAAATTTATTTTTTATTTTTTAGATCTAATTATAATATTTATAATATTAAAAAAATAGTAAATAAATAGATCTAAAAATTATAATTAATTAAATTAAAATTATGATTATGCTATACTGCACATAGAATAATTCTATTCCTAGTCTAGTCATGCATCTCAAACATCTTAGATCTAGATTATTTAATTTTAGATCTAATCACATCTAATGTGAAATCTAAAATTATCTAATTATTAGATTAAAAATAAATTAAAATCAGATCTAATAAATTATAGAACCTGGCTTTGATACCAGTTGAAAGAAAAAGTCTTATTTTTTGGATCAGATTCGTTCAGATTTGATTGGATCAAGAGGGATGTTTTTAAAATTTTTCCTCTGAGATTCTAATCAGATCCGAGACTCCTCAAATCTAATCTTATTGATCTAATAATAAAAATAAAAAAATAAAATAAAAATAAAAATTAAATCTAATTTAATTATATCTTTATTTTAGATAATCCAATTATCCTATGATGATCCCGATATTTGCCAGAGGCTCTGAATGTAGCCACGCAAGCGCTTGGCCTCTATCGATATCCACTCAGATAGGATCTGAAGATCTTCTTCTTCTCAATTAATTCTTCAAAAATTAGATATAGATCTGATCTTGAAGGTCCTCAAAACTTCTTTTGAAAAACTGTCGTTGTCTCTTGCAGCAGTGCTGCCTTCTTCTTTTCCTGGCGCCTTTCACTTGCTTAGATTGCACTTTATTCATGCCCAAAATCCCTTAGGCATGGAGAGGAGAGAGAGGACCAGAAGGTGGCATGGATGAGGGAGAGAGGCTTTGTGGCATTGGCTAAAGGTAGAAGCATTAAATTCTAGGCACAAACAGGGTTTGTATAGACTCTGTTGCCCCATGCAATGCAACATCATCCCGACCAATCATGACCCTTTATGCAATCAGATCTAAATTTGATTGATGGGATGACATCATCTGATCCAATCAGATGAGAGACCCTCAAAACCCTCCTTAGGTGGCGCCAAGACTAGGTCAAACAAGACTTCTTTATGCCACAGAGTTTAATCCCCTGAAGCAACCTGGAGTCCCATTTGTATGGGAATCCATCTTTTATCCTCATGGGGTGCAGGCCTCCCTAGGCATGCACCCTCTTCCTGTCTACATTTTAGCCAAAGGATAAGGCCTCAGATACTCTCCTATGGGTGCATGATACATGGGCAGATGTCTAAGTGTCTAGGGTCAACATTTGATCAATGTCCGAAAAAAAGATTTAGTATATGATCGAAAATGGTAGGTGTTGTGTCAAATTTATCTCATAAATTAAGACAACCCTTTTCTAATCTAGACAAGCTCTAGTCAGACCAAGTAAAGATTTCTGAGTAAGTCCAAACACATTTGGCTCAGTTGAGATAAGCTTTAATGATTATTAAAGGAGAACATTAGGCTCAATCGTGTGCTAGCACGATTTTCTTGAACCAAATTGAATCTTATTCAAATCAATTGAACTGGGTTAGTCCAATTGATGATATCTGGATCCAAACCCTTGTTTGTGTGACCCTATTAGATTCAGTTCTATATGATAATAGGGTAAGTCGCGATCTCTATCTTCGACATCATCAAAACACCTTCCGATAGATCAGAACTTTTCTGATTCAGACAACTAGTATGATCGATCATCCAAATCATTCTAATTACTCCCAAAATCCATCAGTGACACCTAGTAGCATATGGTGGCAACCCATCAGAACTAAAAGCGGACCTCTCAGTGCAGTTACCTATGTGATTAGGTTCCTCCATCTTGAGCCCCAATCGGATTAGGGTTAAGGTGATCTCGTCAAACCCTAATATCCGTCATATGAATTAATCATTTGATTCAAGTCCAATGTGAAAATCCTAATAGAAACTCTTTCTATTATTTCACTCTACCATAGCCATGGGCTTATAGACCCTGATTCTCATGATCATCATAGGGCTGCTCCTCATCTATCGAGGTAGATAGATCTTTTATTGGTGTAATCCAATTCCTAAAATGAACTTGCTATAGCCAACATACACCTCAGGGTTCCAAATGAAGGGAAATCCTGATTTTCCGATCCAGGTTCGTTCAGATCTGATCTGATTAAGAGATATATTTCAAAAATTTTTCTCTTGATCCCAATCAGATCTTGATATGTTTCAAATTTGATTCTTATTATTTTAATAAAATAAAATTAAAATATAAATTAAATCAAATTTAATTTACCTGATCTGGGTAATCCTATTACCCTGTTGATGATCCTGTTTGCAGCGGAAGGTTCTGGATCTTAGCCACGCAAGCGCCTGGCCTCTACCGGTATCCACTTGGGTTGGATCTGGAGATCCTCTTCTTCTCTATCACGCCTCCAAAAATCAGATCTGGATCTGATCTGGAGGATCTTCAAAACTCTTTTGAAGATGAGCAGTCGTCCTTTGCAGCAGCGCAGCCTTCTTATTTTTGATCGCCTTTCTTTGATCTGAATCGCACCAACCAAGGTCCAAAACTCCTTTTGGACGTGGAGAGCAAGGGGAGAAGAGACTATGGCATGGAGAAGGAGGGGAGAGGCAGCCTTGGGGCGTGGGGTTTCTCAATTGAATTGCATCTTCTTAGAATCTGAGTTGGGCGCAGGGTCTTATTTATAGACTAAGCGTGATCCAACTCCTCTTCCTCCCAACCAATCACAACCCTTTGTGAAATCAGATCTAAATCTGATTGGTGGGAATAGAGACCCCTGGATTCCTCCTTAGAGGGTGCCTAAGACCAGTCAAAGTTGGTTCTTAGAAGAACTCTAATTGGAATCCAAAAAGGAGATGGAGTCCTTGTCCAACAAGGACTCCTAGGCGCCTCCAACTTGGGCACACGCCTAGGGTGGCGTGCGCCCTTCTCCTTGCCAGGTTCTGGCAGGGGGACAGGCCCCCACCAGCTCTCCAATAGGTGCATGACATGTGGTCAAAAGTCAAAGTGTCAATGGTCAACGTTTGACCAGTCAAAGGTAGACTTTTGACCAAAGTCAAAGAACAAGAAATGGCAGGTGACCAAAAATGGCAGGTAATGTCTTACAAATAAGACAACCTTTTCTGACTTGGACAACCTCCAGTCAGACCATATGAAGGCCTCTGTTTGAGCACAAACTCCTTTGGCTCAGACAGGACAACTTATTTATGATAGCAAAAGAAGAACGTTAGGTTCAATCGAGTGCTAGCACGATTTCCTTGAACCTAATTGAATCTCATTCAGATCAATTGAACTAGATCAGTTCAATTGATGATCACCAGATTCAAACCCTTGTTTGTGTGACCCAGTTAGGTTCAGTTCTGTATGGTAATGGGATATGTCATGATCTCTATCATCGACATCATCGAAACTCCTTTCGATGGATCAGAACTCTTCTGATTCGAACAGCTAGAATGATCGATCATCTAAATCATTCTAATTGCTCCCAAAATCCACCAGTGACACCTAGCAGTATATGGTGGCAACCCATCAGAGCTGAATGCGAACCTCTTGGTGCAGCTACCTGTGTGATTCAGTTCTTCTATCTTGAGCCCCGATCAGATTAGGGTTAAGGTGAACTCGTCAAACCCTAGTCTCTGTCATATGATGTAATCATTCGATTCGAGTCCAATGTGAAAATCTAAATAGAAACTCTTTCTATTATTTCACTCTACCATGGCCATGGATTTCTGGACTTGATTCTCATGATCATCATAGGGCTGCTCCTCTACCACCGAGGTAGATAGATTCCATCTTGATGCAATCCAGTTCCTACAATGAACATGTCATAGCCAACATACACCTCAGGGTTCCATATGGCTAGGAGACCGAGTAATGGTGTAGTCAAACTATAACACCCTCAAGGTGAACTGCCGATGCATCTCAGGTCAAAGAACCAGACACACTACTGCAGCATCGAGTCAGTCATTGACGAGAAGGTAGACTCCCTAATGACTACTCGAGGTGGTCACGCTCAGTGCCCTCGTTCTCTAACGAGTACCTGTACTCTCGCTCCGGTGTCTCCACACCGTAGACTCAAGACTCATCTACTAAAGAGAAGCGATTGTACACCAACCTTCCGGATCAATCACCATCCTCGTGATGATCCTATGGTCAGGGAGCAATTTTATGAGTTAATAATGATTATTCATGTCTTAAATTTTCAACTCTTGAAAATATGAATTATCATTACCATTAACTCAAAGGATGTATCACAGACACTAAATACACATATGTGATAGAAAATAACCCATTTTATTGATTTTAGTCAAAATTATAATTTTGCCCCTAGAAGTGTATTACAAGTGTCAGCCAATTCTGGCTTCTAGGGCACATATATCTAACAATCTCCCACTTGTCCTAAAGCCAATTGGCTACAAGTCTAAGTCCCATCTTCTCAAGGTGGGCTTCGATCTTCTGCTGGCCCAACGGCTTTGTAAGTGGGTCTGCCACATTATCTGCGGAGTTGACTCTCTTGACCTCGACGTAACCCTTCTCGAGGTAATCGCGGATGAGGTGGTATCGCCGCTCAATATGCTTGGATTTCTGGTGAGACCTCGGCTCCTTAGCAAGGGCTATGGCGCCATTGTTGTCGCAGTATAGAGGAATGGCATCTGATGGCATTACTCCGATTTCTGCAGCAAACTTCTTGTACCAGAATGCTTCCTTCGCAGCTTCTGATGCAGCGATATATTCTGCTTCCATGGTGGAATCTGCTATCACAGTTTGCTTGGAACTCTTCCAGCTGATAGCTCCACCATTGCACACAAACAGACTTCCAGATGTCGACTTTCGATCATCTATATCGGACATGAAATCCGAGTCTGTGTATCCCTGGACTTGGAGTTCTCCATTACCAAAGACCAACATCATATCCTTAGTTCTTCTCAAGTACTTAAGGATACATTTCACAGAAGTCCAGTGTTCTTCACCTGGATTTGACTGATATCTGCTTGTGACACTCACAGCATGGGCTATATCAGGTCGTGTACATAGCATGGCATACATGAGGCTCCCTATTGCAGAAGCATAAGGGATCTTGCTCATGCGTTCTATTTCCTCAGGTGTGCTAGGGGCACATCTTCTTGGAAAGATGAATACCATGTCTGAAGGGTATTAATCCCCTCTTAGAGTTTTCCATACTAAACCTCTTTAGTACTTTCTCTATGTACATCTTCTGTGAAAGTCCTAGCATCCTATTCGGTCTATCCCTATAGACCTTAATTCCTAGAATAAAGGATGCTTCACCTAGGTCTTTCATGGAGAATTCCTTGGACAACCACATCTTGACTGATGTCAACATGGGAATATCATTCCCAATAAGGAGGATGTCATCCACGTACAATACGAGGAAGACAACAGCGCTCCCACTGACCCTTTTGAAAACACATGGTTCCTCTTCATTTTTGATGAAACCAAACTTTTTGATCACATCATTGAAACGAGTGTTCCAGCTCCGAGATGCTTGCTTAAGTCCATATATGGACCTTTGCAGCTTGCAAACCTTGTGATCAGTATCACTGGATGTGAAACCTAGCGGCTGTTCCATATAGATATCTTCCTCAAGATATCCATTTAGGAATGCCGTTTTCACGTCCATTTGCCATATTTCATAATCGAAATAGGCTGCAACAGCAAGCAATGTGCGGATGGATTTTAGCATAGCTACTGGAAAAAAGGTATCCTGATAGTCTATGCCTTCGCGTTGACTATAACCTTTTGCCACCAATCTAGCCTTGAATGTCTCCACATTCCCATCTGCACCAATCTTTCTCTTGAAGATCCATTTACATCCAATAGGTACTATACCTTCTGGTGGATCTACCAAGGTCCAGACTTGGTTTGAGTGCATCGAGTCAATTTCTGACTGCATTGCCTCTAGCCATTTCTCGGAGTCGATATCTGATATCGCCTCGTTGTAGGTTTTGGGATCATCACCATGAGCACCATTACCTACGAGGAACATTTTCCTCTACATCCTCTGAAACAATACCTAAGTATCTTTCAGGGGGATGGGAAACTCTTTCCGATCTACGAGGTGGAGGAGGTAGTGTTCTTATTGGCTCAACCTGATTTGGTTCCACTTGGTCCTTAGCTCGTTCTGCTTGTGAGACTTTCTCATCAAGCTTGATCTGCCTTTCCAATGCCGCTATCTTGAATAAACTATTTTTCAAGAAAGATGGCATGTCGACTCACAATCACATTGTGGTCTTCTGGAATGTAGAAATAGTATCCTAATGACTCTTTAGGATATCCTATGAATCGAGCTCTGAAGGACCTAAACTCTAACTTGTCCGCTTGTTGTCTTTTGACATGAGCCGGACAACCCCAAATTCTGAGATGACTCAGACTTGGTTTCTTACCGTGCCATATCTCATACGGTGTGGTAGGAACGGTTTTAGAGGGAACCCTATTCAGTAGATAGATTGAAGTTAACAATGAGTGTCCCCAAAGAAAATCAGGGAGGTCTGTGAAGCTCATCATGGATCGAACCATATCTAATAGAGTCCGATTTCTCCATTCTGAAACCCCGTTGAGTTGAGGTGTTCCTGGTGGAGTCCATTGAGAGACTATGCCATTATTCCTTGAGATAGTCTAGGAATTTTCCTGCTAAGGTATTCACCTCCTCGATCTGATCGAAGAACCTTAATGGGTTTTTCTAGTTTGTTTTTCTACTTCATGTCTGAATTCTTTGAACTTTTCAAAGGCTTCAGACTTGTGTCTCATAAGATACACATACCCATACCTAGACAGATCATCGGTAAAGGTAATGAAGTAGACAAAATTGCCTCTAGCCGGCACATCAAATGGGCCGCACACATCAGTATGTACTAGGGCAAGGAGATCTGTGGCCCTCTCCCCATGTCCAACAAAAGGGAGTTTAGTCATTTTGCCTTGAAGACAGGATTCACAAGTTGGATATGACTCGGAAGTCAATGGACTCAATAGCCCATTTTTCTCCAATTTGTTGATCCTATCTTCTGCTATATGACCTAATCTCAGGTGCCATAGATATCTATCGTTTGGACTATCCCTAGGTCGTTTGGCATTCACGTTTTGCTCGATAGTTAGAATAGGTACATCAATATGTAGCTGATAAAGACCATTAATAAGGAAACCATTTGCAATTTTATTTCTTTCATAAAGAATGTTACAATGGTCCTTAAAGAAGGTGATCACATAACCTTCTTGTGCTAAGCATGAAACAGAAATCAAATTCCTGCTAGCTGCAGGCACAAAATAACAGTCTTGTAAAACTAAGTCTAAACCAGATGGTAATCGCAGAGGGTATGTTCCCACGGCTACTGCAGCAACTCTTGCTCCATTACCAATGCGTAGGATCATGTCTCCATCCCTCAGCCTCCTGCTATCCTCAAGACCCTGCATAGAAGTGCACAGATGAGCACTAGAACCAGAGTCAAGCACCCAACTGGATGCAGAAGAAACCGTAAGGTTAGACTCAATAACGAGCATACCTCCAGAAGGACCTTCCTTCTTGTTCTTCAGGGTGGCCAGGTAAGTAGGGCAGTTCCGCTTCCAATGGCCGTCGCTGTTGCAATGGAAACACTTTCCTTTGCCATCGGCCTTTTTCTTCGATTCTGCCTTCTTCTTCTTTGATCCTTCCACCTTTTGCTTTTTCACAGACTTCTTTTTCTTTCCATAAGACTTTCTTTTGGAAGAAGTCCGTTCCATAGCAAGAACTGAGCCTTTAGAACCTTTCATAGAAAGCTCAGCGGTAACCAGCATATTCATTAACTCGGCCAAGGAATTCTGAAGTTTATGCATGTGGTAATTCATGATGAATTGCCCATATGCATCAGTCAAGGATTGCAGAATGAATATCGTTCTGCAGGTCCAAGTCCAACTTCACACCGAGCTTCTCAAGCTCTTCCATGTCCTTGATCATTGTCAGACAGTGATCTTGGACTGACTGCCCATCACGCATCTTAGCCTTAAAAAGTCATTTTGTGACTTGATATTTGGCTGCGCGACTCTGTTCACCAAACATCTCCTGCAGGTGAGCCAACATTTGGCGAGCAGTCCCGATATCCTCATGTTGGCGCTGGAGCTCATCAGACATCGAGCCCAACATGTAATATCTGGCCTTATTATCTTCGTCAATCCATTTTTCCAGAGACGCTCTCTGTTCAACAGATGGACGGGCTGGTAATGTGGGAGGGTCCTGGTCCAAAACATGGGTTAACTTCTCGGAACCCAAAATAATTTTGTAGTTCCTGAGCCAATCTTTATAATTGGGTCCAGTCAGTCTATGTGTGTCCAGGATACGTGCCAATGGGTTGGACGCAGACATATTTCCTGTAGAGAGTCAAAGATTCTAGTTAGATACTGTAATTTTGACTTGACCAATTTGTTTAGGGATTTTATTTTTAAACAAATTAGCTCCCACTATTTTCTCGGATCCCTACACTCCCTCTGTAGAGATGCGAAAATCTCCATGATTAATGATTTCTAGTGGGTGGTGCGGTCTCACCAACTGACTCATCACCTCACCTAACAGTTATTGGTGATGGGTTAGCCAATGAGTGAACAACTCTTGTTCAATGATTCTCTAATCATGGTGCACCCAAACTTGGTCTCTAATTCATGAATCTCACCGTATCCGGAAATATTGATCCACTCCTTAGTTAAGTCAGACCCACCATTTGCATAGACTGGGTTCCTAATTGAGTCTCTCACCGTATCCAAAATATTGAGTCCAACTCATCCTCCAGCCCATAGCATCCAATGCCTAATAGACATGGTTGCATCTTCCCGGTGCAACTGAGCCACTGTATCCAGCCGAGAACAATCAACCCCGGGAAGGGCCCGCACATCTACAATGGTGGAAGACCTCAGACTTAATCTTTTCTTAGGGAGAATTGATTCAGGTCTCATTAAACTAGACTTGGCTTAGTCATAACAATTATGACTAACCTAGTGGCATGGGTTAGCTCGGATTATTGACCACCTCAGATCAGAACTGTGTCAACAGATATGGCCAGGTAAGTGAGACCGGTGGAAGGAATATGCCATTAACTCGTACAAGAACGCATTCAGGTCGAGTAGCTTCCAATTAAAAACCAGTCGGTCGTCTATGCCAAACTTACCTTAGACACCAAATTGTTGAGTCAGAACCAATTGGGTTAGCCTACAATCCAGACTCTAACCTCTGAGCCTAATTAGGTCTTGCTTGATCGTGACTCGATCTTGACCCAGACTTAATCCTATTAGGCTGGTCAATTTAAGCATTGTTGATCCCATCTAACCAACTCTTGATTCGGTTTGATCAACCGCTTAGACCTAATTGAGCTACCCAAGCCCGAACCCAGTATTATGAATATGTCTTAGATCTGAAATTCTCAATTTTAGACCTAATTAATATTCCATAAACTTAATTCTTAATTAAGTAGGGTTCATAAACAAAATATGCACAATAAATCCTAGGGTTTCAGGATCTAGGGTTTTGCAGAAAGTAAGTTTTGGGTTTCTGATTAAGGACGAACACGCAGCACCCCTACACATCATAAGAACACCCCATCGAATGGGAAGAGAGGGCCTTTAAACCCTTCTTCGTTCTTATGACCGGACGGCCAAGAGGAACGCCTTAATCAGGAACATTCAATACTACAAAACAATATCAGATCTATATCATATATCTCATATATAAAGTAGATCTAATCATGGCATATTTTGCATACATCTCATGTATCAAATCATGCATATTTTCAGATCTAAATTATCTCATAATAATCTAAAAAATTAGATTTAAATTGATCTAATCAAAATAAATTCTAATCTAGATAATTATGTAGAACTATTCTACAACTAGTCTAGACATGCATCAATCATATCTCATATGATATTCAAAAATTAAATAATTTTTATTTGCTATTTTTTAGATGTTATTATAACACTTATAATATCAAAAAATAGTAAATAAAAAGATCTAAAATATGATTTAATCAGATTAAATCAAAAATATGCAAGAATATTCTATAGAACTATTCTATTCTAGAACTAGTCATGCATATCTTCTAATCTTAGATCCAAATTATTTAATTTTAATTTTTTCTGATTTCAGATCTGATCACATCTCATGTGACATCTGAAAATCAATTATTTTCTAATTAAAATAAATTTAAAATTAGATCTAAACAATTTTAGAACCATGGCTCTGATACCAGTTGAAGGGAAATCCTGATTTCCCGGTCCAGGTTCGTTCAGATCTGATCAGATCAAGAGATATATTTCAAAAATTTTTCTCTTGATCCCAATCAGATCTTGATATGTTTCAGATCTGATTCTTATTATTTTAATAAAATAAAATTAAAAGATAAATTAAATCAAATTTAATTTACCTGATCTGGGTAATCCTATTACCCTGTTGATGATCCTGTTTGCAGCGGAAGGTTCTGGATCTTAGCCACGCAAGCGCCTGGCCTCTACCGGTATCCACTCAGGTTGGATCTAGAGATCCTCTTCTTCTCTATCATGCCTCCAAAAATTAGATCTGGATCTGATCTGGAGGATCTTCAAAACTCTTTTGAAGATGAGCAGTCGTCCTTTGCAGCAGCGCAGCCTTCTTGCTTTTTGATCGCCTTTCTTTGATCTGAATCGCACCAACCAAGGTCCAAAACTCCTTTTGGATGTGGAGAGCAAGGGGAGAAGAGACTATGGCATGGAGAAGGAGGGGAGAGGCAGCCTTGGGGCGTGGGGTTTCTCAATTGAATTGCATCTTCTTAGAATCTGAGTTGGGCGCAGGGTCTTATTTATAGACTAAGCTGTGATCCAACTCCTCTTCTTCCCAACCAATCACAACCCTTTGTGAAATCAGATCTAAATCTGATTGGTGGGAATAGAGTCCCCTGGATTCCTCCTTAGAGGGCGCCTAAGACCAGTCAAAGTTGGTTCTTAGAAGAACTCTAATTGGAATCCAAAAAGGAGATGGAGTCCTTGTCCAACAAGGACTCCTAGGCGCCTCCAACTTGGGCACACGCCTAGGGTGGCGTGCGCCCTTCTCCTTGCCAGGTTCTGGCAGGAGGACAGGCCCCCACCAGCTCTCCAATAGGTGCATGACATGTGGTCAAAAGTCAAAGTGTCAATGGTCAACGTTTGACCAGTCAAAGGTAGACTTTTGACCAAAGTCAAAGAACAAGAAATGGCAGGTGACCAAAAATGGCAGGTAGTGTCTTACAAATAAGACAACCTTTTCTGACTTGGACAACCTCCAGTCAGACCATATGAAGGCCTCTGTTTGAGCACAAACTCCTTTGGCTCAGACAGGACAACTTATTTATGATAGCAAAAGAAGAACGTTAGGTTCAATCGAGTGCTAGCACGATTTCCTTGAACCTAATTGAATCTCATTCAGATCAATTGAACTAGATCAGTTCAATTGATGATCACCAGATTCAAACCCTTGTTTGTGTGACCCAGTTAGGTTCAGTTCTGTATGGTAATGGGATATGTCATGATCTCTATCATCGACATCATCGAAACTCCTTTCGATGGATCAGAACTCTTCTGATTCGAACAGCTAGAATGATCGATCATCTAAATCATTCTAATTGCTCCCAAAATCCACCAGTGACACCTAGCAGTATATGGTGGCAACCCATCAGAGCTGAATGCGAACCTCTTGGTGCAGCTACCTGTGTGATTCAGTTCTTCTATCTTGAGCCCCGATCAGATTAGGGTTAAGGTGAACTCGTCAAACCCTAGTCTCTGTCATATGATGTAATCATTCGATTCGAGTCCAATGTGAAAATCTAAATAGAAACTCTTTCTATTATTTCACTCTACCATGGCCATGGATTTCTGGACTTGATTCTCATGATCATCATAGGGCTGCTCCTCTACCACCGAGGTAGATAGATTCCATCTTGATGCAATCCAGTTCCTACAATGAACATGTCATAGCCAACATACACCTCAGGGTTCCATATGGCTAGGAGACCGAGTAATGGTGTAGTCAAACTATAACACCCTCAAGGTGAACTGCCGATGCATCTCAGGTCAAAGAACCAGACACACTACTGCAGCATCGAGTCAGTCATTGACGAGAAGGTAGACTCCCTAATGACTACTCGAGGTGGTCACGCTCAGTGCCCTCGTTCTCTAATGAGTATCTATACTCTCGCTCCGGTGTCTCCACACCGTAGACTCAAGACTCATCTACTAAAGAGAAGCGATTGTACACCAACCTTCCGGATCAATCACCATCCTCGTGATGATCCTATGGTCAGGAGCAATTTATGAGTTAATAATGATTATTCATGTCTTAAATTTTCAACTCTTGAAAATATGAATTATCATTACCATTAACTCAAAGGATGTATCACAGACACTAAATACACATATGTGATAGAAAATAACCCATTTATTGATTTTAGTCAAAATTACAATTTTGCCCTTAGAAGTGTATTACAAGTGTCAGCCAATTCTGGCTTCTAGGGCACATATATCTAACACCAAATGACTAAGAGATCGAGTTATGGTGTAGTCAAACTATAACACCCTCAAGGTGAACTATCGATGCACCTCAGATCAAAGAACCAGATACACCACTACAGCTTTGAGCTAGTAATCGACAAGAAGGTAGACTTCCTCATGACTGCTCAAGGTGGTCATGCTCGGTGCCCTCATTCTCTAATGAGTACCAGTACTCTTGCTCTGGTGTGTGTACATCGTAGACTCAAGACTCATCTATTCTAAAGAAGTGATCGTACACCAACCTTCCAGATCAATCACCATCCTCATGATGATCCTATGGTCAGAAGCATTTTATGAGTTAATAATGAAAATTCATGTCTTAAATTTTCAACTCTTGAAAATATGATCTATCATTATCATTAACTCAAGAGATGTATCACAAACACTTTCAAATACACACTATGATAGAAAATAATCCATCTTATTATTTATAGACAAAAGTATAATTTTGCCCTTGGAAGTATATTACAAGTATCAGCCAATCTGGCTTCTAGGGCACACATATCTAACACTTAAAAGGACTACCTAGACCAAGATTTTGCTAAATTGAAAACACAATTTAAAACCAGGAGTGGTCAATCCCATCTTGACTCAGTCACTAACTTTACAAGTACCTGACTGTGCCCAGAAATTTTCTATTACTGAATTAAAAATTTAGATAGTCCGGCATCAAAGTACGGTGAGTTGCTTGCAAGTCATTATGGTGATCTCAGTTTCGAGGGATACTTATATCCATATCCTTTTGGAGAAAGTTTTGATAGTAGAATTCTCCGAAGTTGGTTACGTTCAATGATGATATACTGCACATCTCACCTGCATGCCATACCAGTTCAATATACTTCTTGGTTAAGAGGATAACCAACCTATATGGCACACAACAACCTAGAGACGATAAACATTATCATCTAGGATAACAATGTGTTATTTGGTTGTGAATATATTTAAGGACTAAACAATAAATCCTCGCTTTATCGATTCTAAATAGTCCTAAAGATTTCATCACAACATAGGAGTTCAAAAGAAGATATACACTTATGATGAAAAAAAGCTAGAATAAATATTAATTTTATTCATAATAAATTATTTACAATTATATGATTAGCTCTATCATCAACAGGTTGATGATTGGCATTGGGACATATTTTTCAATAACTCCCACTTATCTTAAAGCCACTTGGTATGATATCTTATACCCATCTTTGATTTATAATTGTCGAACTTCTTGATCGCAGGGGCTTTAGTGAATGGTAGTGGCATAGAATATTCTTTATCCACTGATGTGCTTTTGGTTCATTCGTCTGAGTAATGGCTCTAGTGTTATCATAGTAGAGCAAGACTGGACCATCAAGAGACGATGCCACTTTGAGCTTGCTGATAAATTTTGTTAGCCAAATAGCTTTCTTAATAGCTTCGGATGCTGCAATATACTTCACCTCGTAAATTGAGTCAGCCATAATGTACTAAAAATTTTTTCAGTAGATAACTCCATTAAGGATAAATATATAACCCGATACATTGCTACTATCATCATGGTCAGATTGAAAACTAGAATATATAAATTCCACAAGTTTTAAATATGATTCATCGTAAACTAACCACTAGTTCTTAATATTTCTCAAATACTTAAGGATGATTTTTATAACCTTACAGTGGTTCTCTCCTGGAACAAATTGGTAACTACTCACTACACCTAGTGAGCATGCCACACCTATCTCGTACATGTCATGGCATACATGATAGAACCCACTATCGAAAAATATGGTATTCTACTCATACACTCTCTCTCTTAAGGTGTTGTCGAACAATCCCTTTTTAAGAGAGAAATTTCATGGCCTATCGAAAGATTGCCTTTTTTGAAATTTTCCATACTGATCCACTTCAGCACCATATCTATATACATGGACTGGGACAATCCAAGCATTCTTTTAGATCTATTCCTATAGATTTTCATTCCTAGGATGTAGGATGCTTCTTCCTAATCCTTCATGGAGAACTAAAATGATAGCCAAACCTTTATTCCTTATAATGCAGGGATGTAATTTCTAAATAAGAGAATGTCATCCACGTACAATACAAGGAATACCACCATGGAACCACTTGCCCACTTATATATACAGGGCTCTTCTCCATTCATAACGAAGCCATATATTTTGATCATCTTATGAAAATGCATATTCCAACTTTGAAATACCTGCTTCAATCCATAAATGGATCTCTAAAGCTTGCACACCTTAGACTCGTTTGTGGATGTGAATCCTTCAGGTTGCATCATATACACTTCATCTTCCAACTCTCCATTTAGGAAAGCTATCTTCACATCCATCTGAGAATTCCAATAATCTAGATGGGCAATTATTGCAAGCATAATCAGAATGGATTTGAGCATTGCAATAAAAAAAAAATCACATCATAGTCAATACTATAATGTTGACAATATTCCTTGACAACCAGATGAACTTTATAGGTCTCCATCTTTTCATCTATGCTCCTCTTTCTTTTGAAGACCCACTTACACCCAATAGGTATAACCCTTCAGGCGGGTCAACTAATATCCATACATCATTGACTTTTGTTGCCTAGGTATGGCCACCCAAGAGGGGGGGTGAATTGGGTTTATAAAATTTTTGGCCAAATTATACTCTAAAATAAATATGTGCTTCTAATTAAGAGAAACTTGAACGCTTATGGTGAATGAGCAATGTGTAGCAACAGAATTAAAAGCAACTAACTAATGCAAATATGTAAAGCAAATAAGGAAAGCAAGAAAAGCAAAACCACAAAACAAACATACAAAGATTTTATAGTAGTTGAGTGCAATCCTACACCTACATCCACTCTCCAAGCTATCCCCTTGAGAATTCGACTGTAATCCAAGACTACAGTGCATTTGTTTTGACCCAGGATTACAAACAAATCTAATTGATTTTGCTGAGCTCACCAACCACATGTTAGATATATGTGCCCTAGAAGCCAGAATTGGCTGACACTTGTAATACACTTCTAAGGGCAAAATTATAATTTTGACTATAATTAATGAAATGGGTTATTTTCTATCACACATGTGTATTTAGTGTCTGTGATACATCCTTTGAGTTAATGGTAATGATAATTCATATTTTCAAGAGTTGAAAATTTAAGACATGAATAATCATTATTAACTCATAAACAGCTCCCGACCATAGGATCATCACGAGGATGGTGATTGATCCGGAAGGTTGGTGTACGATCGCTTCTCTTTAGTAGATGAGTCTTGAGTCTACGGTGTGGAGACACCGGAGCGAGAGTACAGGTACTCGTTAGAGAACGAGGGCACTGAGCGTGACCACCTCGAGTAGTCATTAGGGAGTCTACCTTCTCGTCAATGACTGACTCGATGCTGCAGTAGTGTGTCTGGTTCTTTGACCTGAGATGCATCGGCAGTTCACCTTGAGGGTGTTATAGTTTGACTACACCATTACTCGGTCTCCTAGCCATATGGAACCCTGAGGTGTATGTTGGCTATGACATGTTCATTGTAGGAACTGGATTGCATCAAGATGGAATCTATCTACCTCGGTGGTAGAGGAGTAGCCCTATGATGATCATGAGAATCAAGTCCTGAAGCCCATGGCCATGGCAGAGTGAAATAATAGAAAGAGTTTCTATTTAGATTTTCACATTGGACTCGAATCGAATGATTACATCATATGACAGAGACTAGGGTTTGACGAGTTCACCTTAACCCTAATCTGATCGGGGCTCAAGATAGAAGAACTGAATCACACAGGTAGCTGCACCAAGAGGTTCGCATTCAGCTCTGATGGGTTGCCACCATATACTGCTAGGTGTCACTGGTGGATTTTGGGAGCAATTAGAATGATTTAGATGATCGATCATTCTAGCTGTTCGAATCAGAAGAGTTCTGATCCATCGAAAGGAGTTTCGATGATGTCTATGATAGAGATCATGACATATCCCATTACCATACAGAACTGAACCTAACTGGGTCACACAAACAAGGGTTTGAATCTGGTGATCATCAATTGAACTGATCTAGTTCAATTGATCTGAATGAGATTCAATTAGGTTCAAGGAAATCGTGCTAGCACTCGATTGAACCTAACGTTCTTCTTTTACTATCATAAATAAGTTGTCCTGACTGAGCCAAAGGAGTTTGTGCTCAATCAGAGGCCTTCATATGGTCTGACTGGAGGTTGTCCAAGTCAGAATAGGTTGTCTTATTTGTAAGACATTACCTGCCATTTTTGGTCACCTGCCATTTCTTGTTCTTTGACTTTGGTCAAAAGTCTACCTTTGACTGGTCAAACGTTGACCATTCACCCTTTGACTTTTGACCACATGTCATGCACCTATTGGAGAGCTGGTGGGGGCTTGTCCCCCTGCCAGAACCTGGCAAGGAGAAGGGCGCACGCCAAGGGTGGCGTGAGCCCAAGTAGGAGGCGCCTAGGAGTCCTTGTTGGACAAGGACTCCACCTCCCTTTAGGATTCCAATTAGAGTTCTACTAAGAATCCAGTTTGACTGGTCTTAGGCGCCCTCTAAGGAGGAATCCAGGGGTCTCTTTTTCAACCAATCAGATTTAGATCTGATTTCACAAAGGGTTGTGATTGGTTGAGAGGAAGAGGAGTTGGATCACAAGCTTAGTCTATAAATAAGACCCTGCGCCCAACCCTAATTCCAAGTCAAAGTCTTATTGAAAGAGATTTCCCACGCCCCAAGGCTGCCTCTCCCCTCCTTCTCCATGCCATACTCTCTTCTCCCCTTGCTCTCCACGTCCAAAAGTGTTTTGGACTTAGTTTGGTGCGATTCAGATCAAGGAAAGGCGATCAAAAGCAAGAAGGCTGCGCTGCTGCAAAAGGACGACTGCAGATCTTCAAAAGAGTTTTGAAGATCCTCCAGATCAGATCCAGATCTGATTTTTGGAGGTGTGATAGAGAAGAAGAGGATCTCCAGATCCAACCCGAGTGGATACCGGTAGAGGCCAGGCGCTTGCGTGGCTAAGATCCAGAACCTTCCGCTGCAATCAGGATCATCTACAGGGTAATAGGATTACCCAAATCAGGTAAATTAAATTTGATTTAATTTATCTTATTTTATTTTATTTATTAAAATAATAAGAATCAGATCTGAAACATATCAAGATCTGATTGAGATCAAGAGAAAATTTTTGAAATATATCTCTTGATCTAATCAGATCTGGACGAACCTGGACCGGGAAATCAGGATTTCCCTTCAACTGGTATCAGAGCCATGGTTCTAAAATTATTTAGATCTGATTTTAATTTTATTTTAATTAAAAATAATGTGATTTCAGATGTCACATGAGATGTGATCAGATCTGAAAATCAGAAAAATTAAAATTAAATGATTTGGATCTAAGAACATGAAGATATGCATGACTAGTTCTAGAATAGAATAGTTCTATAGAATAGTTTTGCATGTCTTTGATTTAATATGATTAAATCATATTTTAGATCTTCTTATTTACTATTTTCTTGATATTATAAGTGTTATAATAACATCTGAAAAAACAGCAAATAAAAATTATTTAATTTTAAATATCATATGAGATATGATAGATGCATGTCTAGACTAGTTGTAGAATAGTTCTACATAATTGTCTAGATTAGAATTTATTTTGATTAGATCAATTTAAATCTAATTTTTTAGATTATTATATGATAATTTAGATCTGAAAACATGCATGATTTGATACATGAGATGTATGCAAAATATGCCTTGATTAGATCTAAATTTGTATATGAGATATATGATATAGATCTATAACTGTTTTGTAGATTTACATGTTCCTGATTAAGGCGTTCCTCTTGGCCGTCCGGTCATAAGAACGAAGAAGGGTTTAAAGGCCCTCTCTTCCCATTCGATGGGGTGTTCTTATGACGTGTAGGGGTGCTGCGTGTTCGTCCTTAATCAGAAACCCAAAACTTACTTTCTGCAAAACCCTAGATCCTGAAACCCTAGGATTTATTGTGCATATTTTGTTTATGAACCCAACTTAATTAAGAATTAAGTTTATGGAATATTAATTAGGTCTAAAATTGAGAATTTCAGATCTAAGACATATTCATAATACTGGGTTCGGGCTTGGGTAGCTCAATTAGGTCTAAGCGGTTGATCAAACCGAATCAAGAGTTGGTTAGATGGGATCAACAATGCTTAAATTGACCAGCCTAATAGGATTAAGTCTGGGTCAAGATCGAGTCACGATCAAGCAAGACCTAATTAGGCTCAGAGGTTAGAGTCTGGATTGTAGGCTAACCCAATTGGTTCTGACTCAACAATTTGGTGTCTAAGGTAAGTTTGGCACAGACGACCGACTGGTTTTTAATTGGAAGCTACTCGACCTGAATGCGTTCTTGTGCGAGTTAACGGCATATTCCTTCCACCGGTCTCACTTACCTGGCCATATCTGTTGACACAGTTCTGATCTGAGGTGGTCAATAATCCGAGCTGACCCATGCCACTAGGTTAGTCATAATTGTTATGACTAAGCCAAGTCTAGTTTAATGAGACCTGAATCAATTCTCCCTAAGAAAAGATTAAGTCCGAGGTCTTCCACCATTGTAGACGTGCGGGCCCTTCCCGGGGTTGATTGTTCTCGGCTGGATACAGTGGCTCAGTTGCACCGGGAAGACGCAACCATGTCTATTAGGCATTGGATGCTATGGGCTGGAGGATGAGTTGGGCTCAATATTTCCGGATACGGTGAGAGACCCAATTAGGAACCCAGTCTATGCAAATGGTGGGTCTGACTTAACTAAGGAGTGGATCAATATTCCGGATACGGTGAGATTCATGAATTAGAGACCAAGTTTGGGTGCACCATGATTAGAGAATCATTGAACAAGAGTTGTTCACTCATTGGCTAACCCATCACCAATAACTGTTAGGTGAGGTGATGAGTCAGTTGGTGAGACCGCACCACCCACTAGAAATCATCAATCGCGGAGATTTTCGCATCTCTACAGAGGGAGTGTAGGGATCCGAGAAAATAGTGGGAGCTAATTTGTTTAAAAATAAAATCCCTAAACAAATTGGTCAAGTCAAAATTACAGTATCTAACTAGAATCTTTGACTCTCTACAGGAAAATGTCTGCGTCCAACCCACTGGCACGTATCCTAGACACACATAGACTGACTGGACCCAATTATAAAGATTGGCTCAGGAACTACAAAATTGTTTTGGGTTCAGAGAAGTTAACACATGTTTTGGACCAGGACCCTCCCACCTTACCAGCTCGTCCATCCACTGAACAGAGAGCGTCTCTGGAAAAATGGATTGACGAAGACAATAAGGCCAGATACTACATGTTGGGCTCGATGTCTGATGAGCTCCAGCGCCAACATGAAGATATCGGGACTGCTCGCCAAATGTTGGCTCACCTACAGGAGATGTTTGGTGAACAGAGTCGCGCAGCCAAATATCAAGTCACGAAACGACTTTTTAAGGCTAAGATGCGTGATGGGCAGTCAGTCCAAGATCACTGTCTGACAATGATCAAGGACATGGAAGAGCTTGAGAAGCTCGGTGTGAAGTTGGACTTGGACTTGCAGAATGATATTATTCTGCAATCCTTGACTGATGCATATGGGCAATTCATCATGAATTACCACATGCATAAACTTCAGAATTCCTTGGCCGAGTTGATGAATATGCTGGTTACCGCTGAGCTTTCTATGAAAGGTTCTAAAGGCTCAGTTCTTGCTATGGAACGGACTTCTTCCAAAAGAAAGTCTTATGGAAAGAAAAAGAAGTCTGTGAAAAAGCAAAAGGTAGAAGGATCAAAGAAGAAGAAGGCAGAACCGAAGAAGAAGGTCGATGGCAAAGGAAAGTGTTTCCATTGCAACAGCGACGGCCATTGGAAGCGGAACTGCCCTACTTACCTGGCCACCCTAAAGAACAAGAAGGAAGGTCCTTCTGGAGGTATGCTCGTTATTGAGTCTAACCTTACGGTTTCTTCTGCATCCAGTTGGGTGCTTGACTCTGGTTCTAGTGCTCATCTGTGCACTTCTATGCAGGGTCTTGAGGATAGCAGGAGGCTGAGGGATGGAGACATGATCCTACGCATCGGTAATGGAGCAAGAGTTGCTGCAGTAGCCGTGGGAACATACCCTCTGCGATTACCATCTGGTTTAGACTTAGTTTTACAAGACTGTTATTTTGTGCCTGCAGCTAGCAGGAATTTGATTTCTGTTTCATGCTTAGCACAAGAAGGTTATGTGATCACCTTCTTTAAGGACCATTGTAACATTCTTTATGAAAGAAATAAAATTGCAAATGGTTTCCTTATTAATGGTCTTTATCAGTTACATATTGATGTAACAAATTGAGCAAAACGAATGCCAAACGACCTAGGGATAGTCCAAACGACAGATATCTATGGCACCTGAGATTAGGTCATATAGCAGAAGATAGGAGAAGATAGGATCAACAAATTGGAGAAAAATGGGCTATTGAGTCCATTGACTTTCGAGTCATATCCAACTTGTGAATCTTGTCTTCAAGGCAAAATGACTAAACTCCCTTTTGTTGGACATGGGGAGAGGGCCACAGATCTCCTTGCCCTAGTACATACTGATGTGTGCGGCCCATTTGATGTGCCGGCTAGAGGCAATTTTGTCTACTTCATTACCTTTACCGATGATCTGTCTAGGTATGGGTATGTGTATCTTATGAGACACAAGTCTGAAGCTTTTGAAAAGTTCAAAGAATTCAGACATGAAGTAGAAAAACAAACTGGAAAACCCATTAAGGTTCTTCGATCAGATCGAGGAGGTGAATACCTTAGCCGGGAATTCCTAGACTATCTTAAGGAAAATGGCATAGTCTCTCAATGGACTCCACCAGGAACACCTCAACTCAACGGGGTTTCAGAATGGAGAAATCGGACTCTATTGGATATGGTTCGATCCATGATGAGCTTCACAGACCTCCCAGATTTTCTTTGGGGACATTCATTATTAACTTCAATCTATTTACTGAATAGGGTTCCCTCTAAAACCGTTCCTACCACACCGTATGAGATATGGCACGGTAAGAAACCAAGTCTGAGTCATCTCAGAATTTGGGGTTGTCCGGCTTATGTCAAAAGACAACAAGCGGACAAGTTAGAGTTTAGGTCCTTTAGAGCTCGATTCATAGGATATCCTAAAGAGTCATTAGGATACTATTTCTACATTCCAGAAGACCACAATGTGATTGTGAGTCGACATGCCATATTTCTTGAAAAATAGTTTATTCAAGATAGTGGCATTGGAAAGCAGATTAAGCTTGATGAGAAAGTCTCACAAGCAGGAAAGAGCTAAGGACCAAGTGGAACCAAATCAGGTTGAGCCAATAAGAACACTACCTCCTCCACCTCGTAGATCGGAAAGAGTTTCCCGTCCCCCTGAAAGATACTTAGGTATTATTTCAGAGGATGTAGAGGAAATGTTCCTCATAGGTAATGGTGCTCATGGTGATGATCCCAAAACCTACAACGAGGCGATATCAGATATCGACTCCGAGAAATGGCTTGAGGCAATGAAGTCAGAAATTGACTCGATGCACTCAAACCAAGTCTGGACCTTGGTAGATCCACCAGAAGGTATAGTACCTATTGGGTGTAAATGGATCTTCAAGAGAAAGATTGGTGCAGATGGGAATGTGGAGACATTCAAGGCTAGACTGGTGGCAAAAGGTTATAGTCAACGTGAAGGCATTGACTATCAGGATACCTTTTCCCCAGTAGCTATGCTAAAATCCATCCGCACATTGCTTGCTGTTGCAGCCTATTTCGATTATGAAATATGGCAAATGGACGTGAAAACGGCATTCCTAAATGGATATCTTGAGGAAGATATCTATATGGAACAGCCGCTAGGTTTCACATCCAGTGATACTGATCACAAGGTTTGCAAGCTGCAAAGGTCCATATATGGACTTAAGCAAGCATCTCGGAGCTGGAACACTCGTTTCAATGATGTGATCAAAAAGTTTGGTTTCATCAAAAATGAAGAGGAACCATGTGTTTTCAAAAGGGTCAGTGGGAGCGCTGTTGTCTTCCTCGTATTGTACGTGGATGACATCCTCCTTATTGGGAATGATATTCCCATGTTGACATCAGTCAAGATGTGGTTGTCCAAGGAATTCTCCATGAAAGACCTAGGTGAAGCATCCTTTATTCTAGGAATTAAGGTCTATAGGGATAGACCGAATAGGATGCTAGGACTTTCACAGAAGATGTACATAGAGGAAGTACTAAAGAGGTTTAGTATGGAAAACTCTAAGAGGGGATTAATACCCTTCAGACATGGTATTCATCTTTCCAAGAAGATGTGCCCCAGCACACCTGAGGAAATAGAACGCATGAGCAAGATCCCTTATGCTTCTGCAATAGGGAGCATCATGTATGCCATGCTATGTACACGACCTGATATAGCCCATGCTGTGAGTGTCACAAGCAGATATCAGTCAAATCCAGGTGAAGAACACTGGACTTCTGTGAAATGTATCCTTAAGTACTTGAGAAGAACTAAGGATATGATGTTGGTCTTTGGTAACGGAGAACTCCAAGTCCAGGATACACAGACTCGGACTTCATGTCCGATATAGATGATCGAAAGTCGACATCTGGCAGACTGTTTGTGCTGGAAGAGTTCCAAGCAAACGGTGATACCATCTCATCCGCGATTACCTTGAGAAAGGTTACGTTGAGGTCAAGAGAGTCAACTCCACAGATAATGTGGCAGACCCACTTACAAAGCCGTTGGGCCAGCAGAAGATCGAAGCCCACCTTGAGAAGATGGGACTTAGACTTGTAGCCAATTGGCTTTAGGACAAGTGGGAGATTGTTAGATATATGTGCCCTAGAAGCCAGAATTGGCTGACACTTGTAATACACTTCTAGGGGCAAAATTATAATTTTGACTATAATTAATAAAATGGGTTATTTTCTATCACACATGTGTATTTAGTGTCTGTGATACATCCTTTGAGTTAATGGTAATGATAATTCATATTTTCAAGAGTTGAAAATTTAAGACATGAATAATCATTATTAACTCATAAAATGCTCCCGACCATAGGATCATCACGAGGATGGTGATTGATCCGGAAGGTTGGTGTACAATCGCTTCTCTTTAGTAGATGAGTCTTGAGTCTACGGTGTGGAGACACCGGAGCGAGAGTACAGATACTCGTTAGAGAATGAGGGCACTGAGCGTGACCACCTCGAGTAGTCATTAGGAAGTCTACCTTCTCGTCAATGACTGACTCGATGCTGCAGTAGTGTGTCTGGTTCTTTGACCTGAGATGCATCGGCAGTTCACCTTGAGGGTGTTATAGTTTGACTACACCATTACTCGGTCTCCTAGCCATATGGAACCCTGAGGTGTATGTTGGCTGTAGCATGTTCATTGTAGGAACTGGATTGCATCAAGATGGGATCTATCTACCTCGGTGGTAGAGGAGTAGCCCTATGATGATCATGAGAATCAAGTCCTGAAGCCCATGGCCATGGTAGAGTGAAATAATAGAAAGAGTTTCTATTTAGATTTTCACACTGGACTCAAATCGAATGATTACATCATATGACAGAGACTAGGGTTTGACGAGTTCACCTTAACCCTAATCTGATCGGGGCTCAAGATAGAAGAACTGAATCACACAGGTAAGCTGCACGCTAAGAGGTTCGCATTCATCTCATGATGGGTTGCCCACCATATAACTGGCTAGGTGTCACTGGTTGGATTGGTTGGGAGCAGATTAGAAGAATTTGAGCTGAATCGGTATCCTTCTAGCTGTTCCGAATCAGAGAGAGTCTGTCCATCGAAAGGAGTTCGATGAATGTCTATGAATAGAGATCAGAATATTCGCCAATTACCATATAGAACTGAACGATAACTGGGTCCACACAACAAGGGTTTTGAGTCCTGCGTGATCATCAAAATTGAACTGATCTAGTTCAATTGACGTGAATGAGATTCATTAGGTTCAAGGAAATCATGCTAGCATCGATTGACCTAAACGTTCTTCTTTTACTATCATAAAATAAGTTGTTCCTGAACCTGAGCCAAAGGAGTTTGCGTGCTTCAATCAGAGGCCTTCATAATGGTCCATGACTAGAAGGTTGTCCAACAGACAAGTTGCTTATTTGTAAGAACATTCCTGCCATTTTTGGTCACCTACCATTTCTTTGTTTTGACTTTGTCAAAAGTCACCTTTGACTGGTCCAAACTTGCACCATGGATTCACCTTTGACTTTTTTGACCCACAATGTCAATCTTACCTATTGGAGAAGCTGGTGGGTGCTTGTCCCCGCTGCAGAAGCGGGCAAGGAGAACGGGCGCACGCCAAGGGTGGCGTGAGCCCAAGTAGGAGGCGACTTAGGAGTCCTTGTTGACAAGGAACTCTCACCTCCCTTTAGGATTCCAATTAGAGTTCACTGAAGAAGTCCAGGTTTGTGGACTGTCTATATAGGTGCCCGCTAAGAGGAATCCAGTGGGTCTTTTTTTCAACCAATCAGCATTAGGATCTGATTTCACAAAGGTTGTGATTGGTTTGAGAGGAAGAAGAGTTGGATCACGCTTAGTCTATAAATAAGACCTGCGCCCAACCGCTAATTCTAAGTAAAGTCTATTGAAGAGAGATTTCCCATTCCAGGCTGCCTCTCCTTCCTTCTCCACGCCATATCTCTCTTCTCCCTGCTCTCCACGTCCAAAAGTGTTTTGGACTTAGTTTGGTGCGATTCAGATCAAAGGAAAGGCGATCAAAAAGCAAGAAGGCTGCGCTCGCAAAAGGACGCCTTGCAGATCTCAAAAAGAGTTTTGAAAGACCTCCAAACCAGATGCCAGAATTTCCCCCCCCCTTTTGAAATTTTTTTTTGGGAGGGTTTTTGGGTGATAGAAAGAAGAGGTTCTCCAGATCTCAACCGAGTGAGGTAT
>QRFJ01001598.1:0-25987 GCA_006176705.1 Cocos nucifera
AGAGAGAGATAAAGAAAGATACTCAGATGAAGATCGCAATGAAGTACCGAGCAGTTCAGATGGATGTGCAGGATCAGCCACAGACATCAGGTAGAGATGTGCTAGTGAAAGTGGCTTTGTACAAGCCCCAGCGTACTATTAGGAGACCAGTTAGATATGGCATTGATGAGGTTATCTCCTATGCACTTATCACTGCTAATGAAGATCTAGAAAATTATGCAGAGGCTATAGAAAGTGAGAATCATGATTTGTGGATATAGACCATGATGGAGGAGATGAAATCACTTGAAAATAATTAGACATGGCAGCTAGTGGATCTTTCAGAACATGCTCAACCTGTTGGCTTAAAGTGGATGTTCATAAAGAAAGTGGCACCTTCAGAACAAGGTGGAGTCAGATTCAAAGCAAGACTGATAGCAAAGGGATACTCATAAAGGGAAGGGATTGACTACACAAAAATTTTCTCTCTTGTGGTGCGTCATACATCTATTCGAATTTTGCTGTCACTGATGGCATAGTATAATATAGAGTTGGAACAGATGGATGTGAAGATGGTCTTCCTTAATGGCACATTTGAGGAAAGGATCTACATGAAGCAACTAGATGGTTTCATGAAGATTGGATAGGAAGAAAATGTGTGTTTACTCAGAAAGTCTTTGTATGGCTTGAAATAGTTCCCTTGTTAGTGGTATCAAAGATTTTATAGTTTTATTTTGAGCCTGGGTTTTAGTAGATGTGAATATGATTGTTGTGTCTACGTCAAGGATGTAGATGAGGAAGATGCTCTATACCTGCTACTGTATGTAGATGATATGCTTATAACCAGTAGAAGCATGGAAGCTATGAAAAGGATGAAAAGAGCATTATCATCTAAGCTTGAGAAGAAGGATCTGGACCTAGCAGAGAAAATTTTTGGAATGAAGATTTGCAGAGATAGGTGTAAAGGAGTACTCCATTTATCACAAGAAAGATATGTCCAGAAAGTTCTGGAGAGATTTGGGATGGAGAAGGCCAAACCTGCAAAGATGCCATTACCAAGTCATATATCTCTCTACAAGTTACAATGCCCTCAGTCAAAAGAGGAGAGAGAATACATGGAAAGAGTCTCTTATACGAATGCTGTATGCAATGTGATGTATACTATGGTATGTTGTAGATCAGATATAGCACATGCAATGAGCACGGTTAGTAGATACTTGCTAACCCTGGGAAGGAACACTGAAAGCATTGAAATGGATATTACGATATCTGCATGGAATAAAAGATTATGATTTGGTGTTTAGTGGACAACCAGAAGGATTTGAAGATGGAGGTTCGAGTCCTCTAGAAGGGTTTATAGATGCAAATTATGCAGGAGATCTTGATACAAGAAGGTCTACTATTGGATACCTCTTCTGCGTGTATAGTGGACCGATGTCTTGAAGATCAATCCTGCAGCCAATTATGGTCTTGTCTACCATAGAGGTCGAGTATATTAGAATAATGAAGGCTGCAAAGAAAGCCCTTTGGCTTAGGAGGTTGATTGTTGAGTTGGGGGTGGAGCAGAGCAAGGTTACATTGTTAAGTGATAGTCAGAGTGCTCTATTGTTGGCACAGAACCCAGTCTATCATGCATGCACAAAGCATACAGACGTGAGATACCATAGGATCAGAGAGCTAATAGAAAAAGATGAAGTGAAACTGATGAAGGTCCATACCAAGGAGAATCAATCTGATGCACTCACGAAGATACTTTTCAGAGATAGTTTTCAGATGTGTGTGGCAAGGATGGGTTTGCAGAGAAGAGATGAGTTCATAAGGACTTGGAAGCACCAAGATGGAGAATGTGAGCTCAAAAGTGGTGCTCCTAAGTCTTGGAAACATGAGAAGATAGGTTATGGAAAGACAGGAGCAAGCCAGAAGAGAAATCAACTCGGATAGCAAAGTTCAAAAACTAGACCGGCTCACCCTGAGCCTGAGCCGGCTAAGTTGAAAAATGGGCTGGCCCAGTCCAGGACTGGATCAGCTATGTCTCAATGAAAAATTCAGATAGAAAGCAATATTTTCGAGCTATTGGCATGGTACACAACTGGATCGGCTCAGTCTCAAACTGAACCGACCTAGTCGCAGGTTAGCCGACCTAGTCTGAAACTAGGCTGGCTCAGTTTTTATGGATTTGTTTTGTGTATATGGGATGTTTAGATTTTGGAGAGTTTTTCTATGAGCTTGGGCCTTGACTCTTTTATAAAGTATAAATACTAAAAATAGGTCAAGATTGTAGATGATGTTGAATTCATTAAATAAAGCTCTTTTGTCCTGGAAAACTCTTGTGCTCTCTTTCTCTTTTTTTCTCTTGAATCCATTATTTTGCTTCCACATTGATCCTAGGAGATTGTTTCTTGTTGCTTGGCTAATCACCTGTGGCCATGCCGATCTGAGAGAGGATAGTTTATCCTAACAAACTTTACTCTCCTCTACCAGCTCTCTGATTCTGTGTATCTCATGTCTATATGCTTGTGCGTGCATAATAGACTAAGTTCTGTACAAGCAGCAGAGTACTCTGATTGTCACTATGTAGTTTAACCTTACTCTGCTTTACCCTCATCTCAACAATCAGCCTTCTAAGCTAAACAGCTTCTTTTACAGCCTCAGTCATTCCAATATACTCGGCCTTTATGCAAACCTTGGGCAATACCTGATCAGTCAAGCACATTTTGATTGTGCTAAAAGCAATTTTCTTCAACTCTTTCCAATCCTCAGCACTAATCTTTTTTGGTCTTTCTCTTAGTAAGACCTTGTAGATCCTCTGCAAAACCAACAGGTCCTTTACCTTTTGTTGCCATAAGGTAAAGTTTTTCTTGCTGTCAAACTTCTCAAAATCCATCTTGAATCTACTTGATCCTATGACTACAATCAAGTCAAGAGCAAAACTCTAACACTCTTCTTTGATCACACACCAGCACAACTATCCTTCAATGAAAATCTATGGGCCCTAGATCCTCGTTCCAACCTTCTATATCACCTTTCCTTCGTGTAACAACTCTCCACCTCAATCTAGAGATAACCATGAAAAAAATTAGAAGATTTTAGGATAAAACCTGGTGAAGTAGATCCTAGATATAGAAACCTTAGGTGTCTTCCTTTCTTCCACATAACACTGCTCTGATACTAGATGTTATGTAATACGATCCTCTTTTGGATCGGTATGATAGCTGCTGATTAGCCAAGCAATAAGGAACAAAGTTCTAGAATCAATGCAGAAGCAAAATCAGTGGATTCAAGAGAGAAAAGAGAGAAAGAGAGCATAAGAGTTTTTTGAAAGAAAAGAGCTTTATTCAATGTAATTTTAGCATCTTACAATCCTTGACCTATTTTTAGTATAAATATTTTACAAAAGAATCAAGCCCCAAGCTCATAGAAAACTCTCCCAAATCCAAACAACCCATGTACAAAAAACTAAACCCGCGAGATTGAGCCAGCTAACTTCCGACTAGGTCGGCTCAGTTTCAAACTGAGCCGATCTAGTTGTATACGGTGCCAGTAGTTCTAAAAGTACTGCTTTCTATCCAAATTTTTTCTTGAGGCATAGTTGACCTAGTCCTAGATTGAGCCGACCCAGTTTTCAACATAGCCGATCCAGTCTTAAGATGAGCTAGCTAAGTTTGTACAACTTATTACCCAAGCTGATTTTTCTTTCGACTTGCTTCAGTCTTTTCATGATCTGTCTTTTCATATTTTTAAGACTTGAGAGTACCATATCTGAGCTCACACCTTAAAATAGTAAATATAATATAAAAGAAAAATACAAGTTCAGCACAGTTAGCTCCTTAATGAGCACAATAAAAGCTTAAATACTTTTTACACAAAATGGTAGAAACTTTTAGAAATCTTCTCAAAAGGATTGAAGACTTGAATAAGCATTGGAGAAGTGGTTTGAAATCAATGCTTTTATTGCTTAGAACTGAGATTTCTTTTGTGTTGAATATTCTCTTGATTTTCTTATATTTTTCCTCATTTTTGAATACTTTTAAACCTTCAATCAATGCTGGAAGATGAATAGTAACCATTTGTAGCAATTAGAGATAATTTAAGAAACATTAAATGTGCTAAAATGGAGAGAAAACTAGCCATTATAGGATTTTCTACCGCAGAGGGCGACCCATGGGTCAACCCTTGGAAAAGGGTTGCCTCACGGGATGCCTCTTTTGCAATAAGAAAGAAAATAAATTTCTATTCTGCACTCAAAATCTACAGGGGATGACCCAGGGGTCGCCCCATTCCTATGGGATGACCCAAGGGTCACCCTTTTTCTATGTGCCACTTCCAATCTTACGTGCTAGCATGCCAAATCAAAAAGGGTTGACCTAGGGATCACCCCCTTTTGTTCAAACTATCATTTCTTTATTTTTAAGCTTTCAAAAAATTTGAGAATGCCTCCAAATAAATCGATGTCATCTTGAAAGATTTTGAGACTTTTGAAAAACTTTAATTTTACCTCCAACTTAAAAAATTTGCTATTTTGACCATCTCCAACCATTTCTTTTAATGCAAAGTTTCTTGAAGCTCCTGAAATAACTTTCTAAAACATCTTCAAGGATAAAAATCATTAGTATCCCACTTAATTATTTTGTGCTCATTAAAATCAATCCTAAGGACAACAACGACACTCTAATGATAATCATTTAGAAAATAAATGATGAAGATGGACACTAAATATTAGAATTATATAATATTTAAGAAAAAATATAAAAAAATTGGTTGAACTATGGCAGTGGTTTTTAAATGCTGCTATAGATCTATAACAGTGGTCCGAAAACCACTATCATAAGTTAGGATATTTCTCAGCTAGCTGTCCTAATTTTTCATTTTTCCTTTTAGTCCTCTTTCTCTCTCTCCTCTCCACCGTCGGTGAGGACCCTCCTTCCCCGACCGACCCTGCCACCGGCCCTACCTGCCTCTTCCCTAGCTGTTTTAGCTACCTCCCCCACCTCCTCCTTCTTCCTCGATCGGCCCTGCCTCCTCCCTCCTCCCCAATCGACTCGGCCACCAACCCCGCCACCTTCCCCATCTCCTCCTTTTTCGACCAGTCCGACTGCCGGACTCACCTCCTCTCTCTCTCTCTTTCTCTCCTCTCTTTCCTCGCCCCTATTAGAAAATATGTCATAAAGCCAATCATCTAAGTGGTAGATGATTGAAATTAGTATATAAATTATCAGATAATAATAATAGTTATTTGGCTTATGCATCATAAAATTTCTATCTTCCTTAAATGAACTTCTATCTTATGATGAATCCTTAGAACCATAATTAATCGATAAAGAAAGATTTATTGGATGGTTCTTAAATTGTTCATGACCAAATGATAAGTTATTAACAAGGATCATAGCTTATCAAATATAGATCGCTGTATGTCATATGCATTAGTTATCCTCGTAACCAAGTAGTATGGAGATACTAGTATGTCATCCAGGTAGGATGTGGGAGTACATCTGTACTGAACGTGATCAATGTAGCATTCTACTATAAAGAATAGCTAGTGAAGGCCGATGAGTATAAGTGTTCCTCCGACTTGAGATCACCACGGTGACTTACAAGCAACTCACTATACTTTAGTACCAACCTACCTATATTTTTAATATAGGATTGAAAGATTTTTGGATATAGTCAAGTATTCATAGAGTTTGTGTGTGAGTCAAAATAGGATTGACCATTCTTGATTAACTTTAGGAAAAGAATGTCTCGCTATGTTTTAATTTAACAAAACCTAGGCCTGGGTAATCCATGTGAGGGGTCACGAAATTTGCAAAATTTTGAAACATAATATAGATGACTTATATGAGTATTGATTGCGTACTCAAAGTTGTCTTGAGCATTATTGATCAAAGAGATGAATTATAGGATAACCATAGTCTAGGATTTTAAGAATATTGCTTTGCATACATTCAACCTATCTGGATATCGGGTACCATTGCTAGATGGTCATTTCGATTGGTATAGAAATTAATTTCTATGCTACCAGCTTAGGTTCAAACCTATGGGGTCATACACATTAAAGATTATTACCTGATCAAATAGTTGATTGATAAATTAGAATCATTCTAAGATCAAACAATCAATACGAATGATGTTTGACCTAATGCAAGTGTTACAAGAGGATCGATTAGCAATTAGATTGCTAATTGACTCAATTTGATTGAGCAATCATGCTAAGATTAAGTCTAATTAGATTAAATTTAATTAGAATTGATTTAGATTTAATTAGATTAAGTCTAATTGATTTATTGGATAAGCTAATTGCAAGGAAGAACAAGTCCTAGTTCAATTTGGACTTGAGTGCACCTAATTTCTAATTTGATTAAAAATTAAATTAAATTTAAATTTGATTAAATTTAATTTAATTAGGTTTTTAATTAGATTAGAATTATCTATTAATTAGGTTATTCAAAACTATTTTGAATTGGGTTTAAATGGTTGGAAGAACAAGTCCTAGTTCAATTAGGACTTGAGTGCACCTAATTTTTAATTTGATTAAAAATTAAATTAAATTTAAATTTAATTAAATCTAATTTAATTAAAATTTTAATTAGATTAGGATTTCCTATTAATTAGGTTGATTCAAAACTATTTTGAATTGGATTCAAATGGTCTTGACCTAGTCAAAATAGGAGAGTCCTAGTTAGACTAGGACTTCTCCTTTCGTTGTGCCACCTAAGAGCCCACTCCCACACATTTATTTCTAGATTTTTTACATGATTTCTCCATGCTTAAGAGAGGTTTTCCACACCCCAAACATTTGAAGGTTGTGGATTTAAATTTGAATTAGTCAAATTTAGAAAGTTGTTTTGGTTTAAACTTTATTTGATAGAGTCCATAAAAACTAAAACACCCTCCCTCTTCCATGCCACTTATTCATTTTATGCACCACTTTTTCTAAAGTTTTTCCATGTGATTATACCTTCCTTTGGACGTGGGGTTCTAAGGGTTCATGCAAAATATTTGGGAGGATAGGGTTCATACAAAATATTTAGGAGGAGGTGTCCAAGAGTTTGGACGCCCCCTAAACTCCTTGGTTCCTTAAAGGACTAGGTTTTGACCTAGTCCTCCTAATATGTTGGGATTGCACTTTTAAGGGGATTTTATGCATGAGAACCCTGGTTTATTCCATGAAAAAATAGATGAGAGAAAAGGAGAAGGCGTGGCAGTTTGGGGCCCCCATCTTCTTGGAGGAGAAGCTTCAATTAAGACATCAAAAGTTGATGTCTTGAAGAGACAAAGGTAAGAAAGAGAAGGTCATCTTCTCTAGGGTTTTCTCTGGATCTTTTCTCCTCCATTCTTTTAGATTATTTTCATGAGAAAGGTCAAAAAGAAAGGGAGAGGTCATGGAGGATGGATGCTCCAAATTGTTGGGACATCAGGGTCTCTTTTGGACATGATCTGATCATGTTCTGATGAGAAGAAATAGAAGAAAAGATGGTCTTCTCTTAGGGTTCTTCTGAGAATCCTTTCTTCTTAATTTTTATATGATTTTTTTATAAAAAAAATTAGAGAGTAAGAGATCTAGAATATGAAAAAAATTATAGAGAAAAAGGTCTCCTCTTATTCTGACGTGGAGATGTCTTCAGAACATCAATGATTGATATCCTGAAAGAGAAGATGTATCTTCTCTTAGAATTTTTTTCTTAATTTTTTTATTTTTATTTTTTAAGAGATCCAAGGGTTGGATTTCTTTCTTAATCCTTCTCATGTTCTTTATCTCTTGGAATGTCTAAGAGATTTGAAGAATATTTTTTATGATTAACCATCAGGAGGGATCCACGAGAAGCTAACACTTCGAGCAGATCTTTGTTCGACGAACCTTCGATTTGTGTTACAGTCTTGTGTAGACTATCCATAGAGGCGAGACATGTTGTATGGATCCAAGCAATAATAACTATAATAAAATCGATCGTGGTATTTTTATCCCAGGCGAAGGTAAGAGATCTGATCTCTTCTTGACCTAGATATGATCCAGGGTTTCTAGAATAGTTCTAGATCTTGGTATTGATTTGATCAATACCAACCTGATTTTATTTTTAGATTTATATTTGCATATTGACATATCATAGATCCTAGATGTAAGGTTTAGTGATTAGTTCACATGCATATTATAGGTTAAATAGTTTAATCTATGTCTTCCGTTGTAATTTATTTTGAAAAAGTTTTGAAATACAAGCATGAAATCCTACATGTTTTTCAACAATGGTATCAGAGCATCTAGATGTTTTTATGACATGATCATATTTGTGTTAAAATAAATCTAAAAATTTAACCCTGAAGATCATACATACTGATCATAAGGTTGTTCTGTTATAAGATTAACTCCTAATAATAAAAAGGTTATCATAGTATGTGCTGATCTAAATTTTTGAATCATGAATAAGTTAGATGTGGTCTAAAAAAATTTATGATTTATTTTTTTAATTTTAAATCTAAAATAAATAGATGTTAGATCTATTTTAGATTATTTAGATTAGATTTAAATAATATCGGATCTCACATACTGATTATAAGATTGTCTTACTGTAAGATTTATCTCTTACAGTAGAGAGGTTATCCTAATATATGCCGATCTAAATAACCTAAATCATAAATATATTAGATAAGATCTAAAATAATTTATGATTTATTTTTAGATTTTAAATCTAAAATTAAATAATTTATGATCTGATTTTGATCATTTAGATGAGATCCATATGATGTGTTTCATATTTTGATCTACATCCTCTAGATGCATATGTTGATATGTAGTTTTATTTTTTGAATCTAGTTTGCATATGTATGACATATATATTTTATAGAATTTAAATTATGAACTTACTTTCTACAAAATTCTAGATTCAAAATCCTAGAACATGATCAAAATATTAAAATAAATCAGATTTAAAACTATGAATTGAATTTGATTCAATGTAAAATATTTAGAAACTTGAAAATATTTTAAATGATGAAATCAAAATTAGTTCTAAGTTTTTGAACCCCAACCTATAAGCCTTTGAACTTTATTAAGAATTAAGTGATTGTTTAGGATTTAAGTTTGTGATTTGAAGATCCTAATATATTTTCATAAGACATGAGTTAAAGGATAATGGGTTAACTTTGATTAGGTTATTAACTGGGTTAGACCTAAGGTTAGATTAAATATGAACTAAGTTAAGAAATTGATCAAACCTAATTAATAGTTAATTAAGATTAGGTCATTTTTTTCTATAGATCAATTCAATAATTATAGTTGATCAAAATTCATACATCTAACAAATGGATACTGATCGTGGCTCAGTGGTCGAGCTTGAGTCTTTAGGTAGATCAAATCAAAACTAATAAACTGATTGGTGTTTAAGATAAGTCTGGCATTTTTAGACTGATAGTTTTTAATTAGCAGCCCACTTACCTGATCATTTTTTATGGTATCTAAGGCAAGCCTTGGCAAACCCTTCCATCGATCTCATTTACCTGGCCAATGTGGTTAATCAGCTTTTGATTAGGTTGCTCATTGATTCGTGTTAACCCATGTCACATAAGAAATTAGTAAGACTAATTTTATTCAATGAGACTGATCTAGATGCCCATGGACCAAAATTAATACTAGTCCTCATCAATGACTTGAGAAGTCAGTAGGAGGATTTGATTTAGTAAAGTTAGTGGGAGCAATTTGGTCCATATCTTATCTATCCTTAAATCACTAATAAATTTAAATCTTTTAAAATTATTAGGTCCTTAAAATGATAAAGTTATAAGGATAACTAAGTCATAGCCTCTCATTAAGTTGGATGATAATGGATCCATTAACTCAATAATCATTGGAGGCCCAAAGGTTTGGTGCTTATTGACTAATGGAATTATCATTTATAATGTGATAACTTGTAAGTGTCTCTCTAATGGTGGTTAGTTTGACCAACTAAAGTTGGGCTTAATCATTCATTGGTTAGATGCACCAAGTATGATCATGTTAATGATTGGACCTAATTGGATCTTAAAGTGGAGGCTAAAGCCTACTGATTAGATTTCTAAAGCAAAATTAAATTACTAGAAGTTATTTGAAGAAATAATTAATGAAAGAACCTATCCATAGTGCACATGGATTGATCGGCCAAAGTTGGGCTTGTGTGCAGTATATATGGATTCTAGTACCTGCTAGAAAATTAAAGTAATTTCTCGAATTGAAGATAGAGGCTACCGATAAGAGCACGATGTTGTTATTAAGACATCATATTTATCACTTTAATTTTGACTTCTTAAATCGATTAAAAATAGATAGTAAGTAGTGAGTCGGATCGAATCCATAGAAAAGATAGTATTTTAGTTTTGAAATCTTTGATTTTTATAAAAAAATTAAAAAAAATTGAAGTCAAAAGGTAGAATTATAAATAAAAAATAAAAATTAAATAATATGAAGAAATAAACTTGGTACTAAGATCTACTAGTTAGATCTTAGCATCTACTTGCAATAAAAATAAGATGCAATAAAATTAAAGTATAGAAATTAAATTATAATTAAAAATAAAGAACTAAAGTTTAAAGTGCATAAAAAAATTTTGCATTAATTTAAAAGTTTATAATTTAAATATATAAAATTTAAAAAAATAGAAAAAAATAAAAATTAAAAGTAGCTGATCTTGATGTTGATCTTGGATTAGCGTTGGCGTTGAGATGGTATAGAAGTCCAACTCTTCCTCTCGGCATCGTCTGCCTCAAAGCAACCTTGAATTCAAGCATGGCTTTAACATGTACCATCATCTTTCTATGATCGAAGATGATTGATTTTGATAGCCTGGAGTCTTATTTATAGAGTATTGGAGGGTTGGATCCTTTGTTTCTAGGCAATGTGGGACTAAGGAGAAGTTTTAATTGAAAAATATGAAGAAATTCCATAAAAAATTGGATTAAAATAGCCCTGGATGAATTCTACTGAGTTCTATGAATTCTGGCCATTAGATCTAGATCAAACGGTCCAAAAATTGCTTAAAAACTTGGCAAAAGCCTTGATCAGGTCGAAATTAATTTTAACCGTAAGATGGAGTTGATCAGGAGGTTTTTCAACCGTTGGATCATCATTGGGTGTTTAAATCACTGTCAAATCTTATATCAACCATCTGATCAATGCTTGGAGTGCTCGGAACCATCCGATTGCATGCTGGGGAGCTAATGGAAATTGAATCAAATTAGGAAAAGACCTTAGCCATTAGATCTTCACCGTAATCAACCATAGCCACATGATCGCGCCTTTACTGTGCATATGGACCGCGTGGACCAGGTATACCGCAGACCATAACCAATCGACAAGCACCACGCCACCTAAAATTATGAAACTACCCTTGAACGCTGCATGAGAATTTTGGTAAATCCTTTAAGAATCTTGGTCCACTACGTGGCAGCCTGTGATTCACTACCTTTTGCTGTGCTGGCGGTCCATGCCTGATCTTTTGGACCAATGGCTAGCTTCTATGATTGAGCTGGCTTGGAAGGCCTGCCGGCTGAGTTGGGATACGTTGGCTGAGTCGGATGTAGTGGCTTGGCTAGACGCGCTGGCTTGACTAGATGAGCCAACTGAGTCGAATTAATTTTTTTATTTTTTTCTTTGAAAATTCATATCGGATCCATTTTAACTCTGATTTACTCCAAACTTATTTTATTATGATAAAAAAAATAAGCTCTTTTTATTAATAAATATATTTTTTAAAAATAATAAATAAAAATATTTAATTTTTAAAAATATAGATATATTAATTAATAAATTAATATTTTTATGATATTTTTATGATACTTATCATACCTCCTAACTTAAGCTTTGCTCATCCTTGAGTAAAGAAAGAATTTAGTTTTACATACCTTTTAACTTTAGAGTTTCAAATTTTTTTTAAGTAATTTTTAAAATGGCCATTGATATTCAGTAGAGCTTAAGTGAGGTATGTCATTAGGATATTAATAGTTACCAATATTAAAATTAAGTAAAAAATATTCAACTTTTCTAAACTTTTTTTAAATTGATCTATCTTTATCTCTTAATTATCTAAACTTTCATGTGGGCAAGTGTATTATTATTTTCGTCTTTCATTTATTGAATCTCTCTATTTTTTTTATATTTTTTATTTTTTGACTTGAATATCATTACTTACTTAGGCAATGGGATCTGATTATTCGATAAAAAATTAATATTTTTTTTTAAAAAATATTATACCACTATTGAGTGCCTTAACCCTTAAGCTTTCTATTTAATCTATGTAGCGAATCTTAAGCCAATGACTCCCAAATCAGTTGACTTTAGAAGATTAGGTATAAAATATCTCTCAAGCTTACTAGCTCGAATCAAACAAGCTATGCGTTAAGATAAGCTTTACAATGAGCTTCTTCATCCTTTCCATCTGTTGACGTGAATCTTAATGTTTACTTAGGCAAAAAGGTCCGATTACTCAGTAAGAAGTACTAAAAAATTATTTTATTTTAATTTTTATTTTTTGTGAAGAAACATATAGTTATCCTACATAAGTCCATGAAAAGTAAATTCTTCTTTGATGCTGGTAAAAAAAATTAAAAATGCTCAAAGAAAAATTATTTATGTTCTAGACTTAACTCTTTATTCAATTTTTTTAATGCTTTGTCCTTCAATATCTCATAAATTTTTTGATCTGTGCATTAATTTTTTTTTAAAAATACTTAGTTTAACTCAATTCTTAAGTATAATTGGGTGTCTAAATGCTAAATACTAACTTCTTCTCGAGGACTTTTAAAAAATTTTAAAAATTTTATTATTCTTTTCTCCCAACTTAATTGACATTATCCTCAATGGAGAAGAAAAATAAAGGATGTAATAAAAAATAAGAAAGAATATACCTGATTCGATATGTTTGTGGTCTAGTGTATGCCTTTGAAAATTTGGGCTCTTCCTCCAACTTTATTTAAAATATCCTAAAAAAAGTAAACTAAAAAGATAAATTAGATAAAAAAAATAAATATTAAGTTGCCTTCCAACTAGCACTAAGTTTACCGTCTTTAGCTAGACATAAGACAGCTAACCTATCCTGTATTAAATATTGGATTGATAAATTTTAATAATTTTGGATTGTCAATCATAGGAAGATAGTTTTTTATCCCTTTATTGATATATTCATTATTAATTATGGGAATATACTTCATGATCCTAATCTCATACTCTTGTTTCTCAAGAATTTCTCTTATTTGTTCTTCTAGAATGCTCATGAATTGAGTTTTTAGGTTAGGAGTTGGGTTTAATACAATGGGTACTGGAAGGATGTCTAAAGGTGGATTTAATTCTAAAGGTAAATTAATATGATCTTGCTTAAATAACTCTATTAGCTTTTCATTGTATGCCCCTTAGTTTTTATGAGAAGAATTAGCTTCTAGGATTGAAGAGAACAGGACTTCAGATTTATAGATCTCGGTTAAATCATTTGTTCTCTTCTTTTCTTTATCAATCTTATTCAAATTAGAATCATCATCAGTAGCAGTTTTGGGATCAGGTTCTTTTATGTCGTTAGTTTCATTACTAACCTCTTTCTCTAAATTTTTATTTTAGCTAGAATCAGTACTATCCTCTCTCACCTGGTGTTGATATGGGTCTATTAGAATTCTATAATTTTTAAATTTAGAAATTACTTTAGCATTCTCTAATTGTAGATTCTCAGCTGGAACATTGGATTGATAATTTGATCCAGATGGTTGGTAGACAATAGGTGGATTATTTATGGGATTTGTAATCGGTTGGCTTGGTAATTGACTTAGTTTTCTTCTCATATTAAACTTAGCTAATTGGCCTATTTGAGCTTCTAACCTGACGATAGATTGTTGTTGAGTCAAAATTGATTGTTGTTGGGTTAGAATTAGTTATTTTAGTTGATTAAATCTATCGTCAGCTAGATTAATCTATTGAGAAGGTGGGTATTATGGCTGATTATAATGGAATGGCTGGGTGGACTGACTAGGCTAACCTCTATTATAGGCATAATTTTGATATTGGGTCTGAGCCTGAGTCTATTGGGATATCCAAAAAAAATTAGAGTGGTCCCTGTAATCTGGGTTATATAAATTTGAAAAAGGATCATTAATCAGCTTGGAGTAGCCTTGTGTAGCTTGAACTTATTCTTAGATGAAAGATGAAAATTGTGCAGGCATAGGACATTCACTCATATGATATGTTGGGCTAGTACAGATTGAACGAATCTTCTAGTAATTAGAAGGTGATGTAAATTATATAGGAGATTGTAGACCTAGGATTAGGAGTTGATCAAATTTTCGAGCAAGAAGGTCCACTTTATTTATCAGGTTTAAATCAGTCTTAGCACTAGATTCTGGATCATAAATTTTTGCCCACTTTTGATAGAAAGATAATGAAGGTGGTTGATTGAGTTTTTACTCAAGATTTTAAATAAAACATAGGCTTTGTCCTCACTTTTATTCATAAATACACCTCTATAAGTTGCATCTACCATTTATCTATACCGGTCTCCTAAACCCTCATAGAAAGCTTGAATGATTTGCCACTTAGACAAACCATGGTGTGGGATCTACCTTGGTGGTTCTCTAAGATTTTTAGCCATTTGACTATTAGATTTAATATGGTTTAGCCATTCAATTTTATGATTAGATTCAATTAGGTCAGAAAAAGCGATATCCTATCGTGCATGTACTAATGCAACCCTAACATGTGGTTCAAAATTTTTTTAAAATTTTTTTATTATTTTTTATTATTTTATTATTTTTAAATTATTTTTATAATTTTTATAATTTTATTATTTTATTTATTTTATTATTATTTTTAGTTTAGTTTAATTTATTTTATTTTATTTTATTTTATTTTTGAAGGAAAAAAGGATAAGAAAGAAAAAAGAGTTCTAAAGAAGATGTTCTAAGGAGTCCTGAAGTTAAGAAGAGAGAGGAATTAGGGTTTAATTACGTTTGATGTTGGTTAGCAATTAAGTTGCAAACAATCCTGATTAAGGATTATCCTAGATCTAGACAGCTTCTAACTGCCAAAGTCACCTTCAAGCCCTCTAAAAGTAAGATCAACCACTCAACTAGCTAGGTAAGTGTAAGATCGATGGAAGTTTCTCCATTGCTTGTCTTAGATATTAATTATGTTTGGCCAAGTAAGATAACAAAATCAATTAAGTAACCATCTTTCTTTAGGATACAGTCCCTGAATCACTTACCTTAGACACCAGTCAAACTGACTAACCCTAACCCAGTCCAACTCTTAGAATTTTTTATCCTAATAAGCTCGAGTTTCTAGGGCCGATGTCTAATTGATTTTAATTGAAGACTTAAATCAATGCAGAATACTTGATGATTATTTATGGGCTAAGGAAGGATGATCAAATCTTCATCTTATCTTATTTAATGGGTGTTGCTCTTAAGTTGATTTAGAGATGAGTATGCACAATCACTTTCCGACAAAGAGATTTTATGCAATTAAATTAGATGCATGCAACTTAATTAAACTTGAGATGCTTACCTTGTCTCTAGCAATCACCAAAAAGATAATAAAAATAAAAATAAAACTAATATGATGGATGCTCTAAGCAATTAGAATTTTTAATCTTATCATGAAGCTTTTAATTAGATTTAAGTAGATATTTTATAAATTAATTTAAAAATAAAATAAATAATAATAAAAAAATCTAAGGTTAGAATTGATCTCATAAAGCAAACTTAGAATGGAAGCTTCCTCCCTGCCCTAATTTTTTTATTCTTTTCTTTTTCTATAAAATAAATAAAAAAATTAGTAAAAAAATTAAAAATTTATTTATAATTTATTTTAAAAAAAATCAAAGAGATCAAAAACTTTAATACTCATGCCATTTCTGGCAACGGTATCAAAAACTTGATAAGAGCACGATGTTATCATTAAGACATTGTGTTTATCGGTTTAATTTTGATTTCTTAAATTGATTAAAAATAGGTAGTAAGTAGTGAGTCAGGTTGAATCCATAACGAAGCTAGTATTTTAATTTTAAAATCTTTGATTTTTGTAAAAAAAATAAAATATTTAAAAAAAATTAAAGTCAAAAAATAAAATTATAAATAAAAAGCTAAAATTAAATAATATAAAAAAATAAACTTGGTACTAAGATCTACTAGTTAGATCTTAGCATCTACTTATAATAAAAATAAAGTACAATAAAATTAAAGTAAAGAAATTAAATTATAATTAAAAATAAAGAACTAAAATTTAAAGTGCATAAATAAATTTTGTGTTAATTTAAAAGTTCATAATTTAAATATATAAAATTTAAAAAGAATAAAAAAATAAAAATTAAAAGCAGCTGATCTTGATCTTGGATCGGCGTAGGCATTGAGATGGTGTAGAAATCTAGCTTTTTCTCTTAGCACCATCTGCTTCAAAGCAATCTTGAATTCAAGCATGGCTCTAACCTGTACCATCGTCTTCCCATGATCGAAGATGGTTGATTTTGATAGCTTGGAGTCTTATTTATAGAGTATTGGAGGGTTAGATCCTTTGTTTCTAGGCAATGTAGGACTAAGGAGGAGTTTTAATTAGAAAATATGAAGAAATTCTATAAAAATTAGATTAAAATAGCCCTGGATGAATTCTGCTGAGTTCTGTGAATTTTGGCCATTAGATCTGGATCAAATAGTCCAAAAATTACTTAAAAACTCACTAGAAAAGCCTTGATTAGGTTGGAATTAATTTTGGCCGTTGGATGGAGTTGATTAGGAGGTTTTTCAACCGTCAAATCGTTGCTTGGTGTTTAAATCACCGTCGGATCTTATATCGACTATCTAATCAATGTTTGGAGCACTAGAAACCATCCGATCGTGCACTGGGGAGCTAATGGAAACCGAATCAAATTGGGAAAAGATCCTGGCCGTTAGATCTTCTCCACAATCAACCACAACCGCACGATTGTGCCTTTACTGTGCATATGGACCATATAGACCAAGTATATCATAGACCACAACCAATTGACAAGTGCCGCACCACCTGAAATTATGAAACTATCCTTGATGCCGCATGAGTATTTTGGTAAAACCTTTAAGGATCTTGGTCCACCACGTGGCAGCCTGTGATTTGCTGCTTTCTATTGAACTAGTGGTCCATGCTTGATCTCATGGACTGATGGCTAGCTTTTGTGGCTGAGTCGGCTTGGATGGTGTGTCGACTGAGCTGGGATGCGTTGGCTGAGCCGGATGCGATGGCTTGGCTAGGCACGCTGACTGAGCCAATTTAATTTTTTTATTTTTTTTGAAAATTTATATCAGGTTTGTTTTAACTCTAATTTGCTTCAAACTTATTTCGTTGTGACAAAAAAAATAAACTCTTCCATTGATAAATATATTTTTTAAAAATAATAAATAAAATTATTTAATTCATTAAAAATAAAATAATATTAATTTATAAATTAATATTTTTATGATACTTATCAACTATCAATTCATATAAAATAGTGAAAGAATCTTTAGACTAAAGTTCAAGTTTTTAGGCTTAAAATAATTCATATACAATAGGTTTGTGTTCTCTATTCTTACAGATTAAAGCTAAACCCTAATTACTCCAATCACTATTAGATACTAATGACTTATGGGATCCAACTTTGATAATTAATATCAAAAGTTGAATTTGATTCAGCAGCATGAAAGGATTCGTGCTAGGGCTTGCAAGTTCAGTCAAAATAAAAGATCTAAGACTAACTAGATTCAGGCAGAGTGCTTCTACTATTAGAAGTAGGATCATAGAAAGAAGAATTGTCTTACTTTTCTTGACTCCAATAGGCTGAACAAGAGAAAAGAGCAAGAGTTGCTTATCAAGGATGTCATATGATAACACCTTAAAATTTGTCTATTTGAGATTCTACTACCTGGGTATTGGATATCAGTAGTCCTATACAATTTGTTGCAAGGACTATAGGTAAGTGGAATGTTTAAAAATGATGAGAAATATCTAGACGTTGGGGTTGAAATTTTTGTTCCAATCCTAACTTTAGAAATTGTTGAGCTTATTTTCAAATGTTGTCATTTAAAGTAACTGTCACTATTGTCCATTATTTATAATAAATGTGATTTTTTGATGGCCTTTTGACCAAAGATAATCATCATTTATCTATAAAAGAAAATTATCATAATATCATTATGATTGATATTATAATAATATATGGATAATAAATAAATGATATTTAATATTCACATAGTCTGTTAAGTGTAATGTGCACATCTAATAAATATTCAAGTTAGATAATATCAAGGATATCAACATTTTATTAAAATTGCAGATGGCCTATCTAGGTATGGATACGTCTAGCTTGAATCATTTGAATTATTCAAATGATTCCAAAATGAAATAGAAAAATAAACTGAAAAATGTATTAGAACTCTTTGATCAGATTAAGGAGGTGAATACTTATCCAGTGAATTTTTGACATATCTAGGAGAGAATAGGATTCTCTCTCAATGCACTTCTCCTTGAACACCATAGGTTATTAGTGTATTAGAGAGAAGAAATCAAACTTTGTTAAACATGGTTCAATCCATGATGGGGTTTACTAGTTTGCCTATTTTAGGGTTAAGCTCTTGAGACTATTTGTTTTACTCTGAAAATTTACACTGAGTAAATCTATCACAAAGACTTCATATGGGATATGGATCAAGCGTAGACCTAGACTCTTTCACCTTCAGATTTAGGGTTATCAGGTCTATGTCAAATGTTTGCGCATAGATAAACTTGGACCTCAGTCCCATAGGTGTATGTTTATAGAATACCCTAAGAAAAGAAGGGGTTATTATTTCTACCATGCTAAAGAATAAAAATTATTCTTAGTAGTAGGACATTCCTTTTGGAAAGAAGTTTCATAGAGAAGGAACTGATGCCTTAAAAGTTGAACTTAAGAAAGTTCGATCGGTAGACAGGACCGACACAATCTAGTAAATCTATAAAATTGGATTTGATTAGATCAAACCCAGAGTCCAATAATTTGGCATCTTTAAGGAGATCCGATAGAGTACTGTATTAGCTAGATAGAAACTTTAGTATCTAGGTCCAGGACGGCAATCCTGTTGAGCTTGATCAGAATAACAAAGATCCGATCACCTATATGAATGCTATGCAATGGTTTGACTCTGAGAAGTGGCTTGGAGCCATGAAATCTAAGTTGAAGTCTATGAAGATCAAAGTGTATAGACACTAGCTGATCCACCTGAAGGGATAAAATCTATTGGATAAAAATAAATTTTCAAAAGGATCAGAGTGGCACAGACAGGAAGGTGTAAACCTATAAAATTCATTTGGCTATCATCTTGGACTTGGAACATACGTTTTGAATGTATGTCTTTATTATGAATAAAGAGGAATCCTACATTTGAGAGTGGACAAAAAGTTCTGTAGTGTTATTCCTTGTGCTATTTATGGATGACATTCTTTTAATCGAAAATGACATTCCAGCATTATAAGAAATAAAGGTTTAGCTATCATCTTATTTCTCCATGTTCAAGAGTAGATATGGTATACTCACTAAGGATAGTGAGTAGATACTAGTTTGATCCAAGTAAGAACCACTGAAAGATTATATAGATAATCCTTAAGTATTTGAGAAATACTATGATCTAGTGACTCAAATATGGAGATGTTGACTTAAAACTTATGGGATGTTTTGATTTCATTTTTTAGTCAGATCAAAATAAAAGCAAGAGAGTGTCGGATCATGAATTTATCCTACTTGGAGGAGCAATCTACTAAAAATATTTTAAGCAAAATATTGTAACCTATTATATTAGTGATGTAGAGTATATCGTGGAATCTGATGTTGCCATGTAGGCTGTGTAATTGCTAAGGTTCATTAGCTGGTTGGGAGTGGCACCTTCTAACGATGGTCTAGTCCTATTATAGCACTGGAGCCATAGCTCAGGCTAAAGATCCGAAAGATCAGTATAATCTGCATCGCTGTCATCTTAGATTTTGATCAGGATGATGTCGACCTTTAGAAGATCAATGAAAAAGAAGAACTTGATTGATCCATTTGCTAAAACCTCGAAACTAAGGAGTTCTATGAACTCAAGTGGAAGATAGGATATTTGATATTATTCTGATTAGCTTTAGTCTAAGTGAAAGTTGTTAGAAAATATGTCTTAAAACCAATCATCTAATTGGTAGATGAATGAAATTACTATATAAATTATTATATAATAATAATAGTTATTTGGCTTATTCATCATAAAAGTTCTATCTTTCTTAAATGAACTCCTATATTATGATAAAGTCTTTAGAACCATAATTAATCAATAAAGAAAGATTTATCGGATGATTCTTAAATTGTTCATGATCAAATGATAAGTTATTAACAAAGATGATAACTTTTCAAGTGTAGGTCACTGTATGCCATATGAATTGGTTGTCCTCATAACCAAATAGTGTGGAGACACTGGTATGGTATCCAGGTGGGATGTAGGAGTATATTTGTACTAAACATGACTAATGTAGCACTCTACTATCAAGAGTAGCAAGTGAAGGCCGATGGATATAAGTGTCCCTCCGATTTGAGAACACCACGGTGACTTGCAAACAACTCACTATACTTTGGTGCCAACCTACTTGTATTTCTAATATAGGATCAAAAAATTTTTGGATACAGTCAAGTACTTATAGAATTGGTGTGTGAGTCAAGATGGGATTAACCACTCCTGATTAACTTTAGAAAGAGAATGTCTTGTTGTGTTTTAATTTAGCAAAACCTAGGCCTAGGTAATCCTCATGAAAAGTCATTGGATTTACAGAATTTTAAAATATAATATGGATAATTTGTATGAGTGTTGATAGTATACTCAAAGTCATCTTGAGCATTATTGGTTAAAGGGATGAATTATATGATAACCATAGGCTAGGATTCTAAGAATGTTACTTTGTATACATTCAACCTATCTGGACATCGGATATCATTGCTAGATGGTCATTTTGATTGGTATAAAAATTAATTTCTATGCTACCAGCTTAGGTTCAAATTTATAAGGTCACATACATTAAAGGTGGTTACCTGATTAGATGGTTGATCGATGATTTAGAATCATTCTAAGGTCAAACAATCAATACGATTGATGTTTGACCTAACGCAAGTATTGTAGGAGGATCGATTAGCAATTGAATTATTAATTGGCTTAATTTGATTGAGTAATCAAATTGAGATTAAGTCTAATTAAATTAGATTAAATTAAAATTAGTTTAGATTTAATTGGATTAAATCTAATTGATTTATTGGATAAGCCAATTACAAGAAAGAACAAGTCCTAGTTTAATTAAGACTTGAGTGCACCTAATTTCTAATTTGATTAAAAATTAAATTAGATTTAAATTTTATTAAATTTAATTTAATTATACTTTTAATTAAATTAAAATTATTTATTAATTAGGTTGACTCAAAACTATTTTGAATTGGATTCAAATGGTCTTGACCTAGTCAAAATAGGAGAGTCTAAGTTAGACTAGGACTTCTCCTTTCCTTGCGCCACCTAAGAGCCCACACCCACACATTTATTTCTAGATTTTTTATGTGATTTCTCCATGCTTAAGAGAGGTTTTCCATGCCCCAAATAGTTGAAGGTTTTGGATTTAAATTTGAATTAGTCAAATTTAGAAAGTTGTTTTGGTTTAAACTCTATTTGATAGAGTCCATAAAACCTAAAACACCCTTCCTCTTCCATGCCACTTATTCATTTTATGTGCCACTTTTTCTAAGGTTTTTCCCTATGATTATACCTTGCTTTGGATGTGGGGTTCTAAGGGTTCACACAAATATTTGGGAGGAGGCGTCCAAGAGTTTGGATGCCCCCCAAACTCCTCCTTGTTTCCTTAAAGGACTAGATTTTGACCTAGTCCTCCTAATATGTTGGGATGGCACTTTTGAGGGGATTTTGTGCATGAGAACCTTAGTTTATTCCATGAAAAAATAGATGAGAGAAAGGGAGAATTCCATGGAAAAATAGATGAGAGAAAGGGAGAAGGCGTGGTGGTTTGGGGTGCCCATCTTCTTGGAGGAGAAGCTTCAATTAAGACATCAAAAGTTGATGTCTTGAAGAGACAAAGGTAAGAAAGAGAAGATCGTCTTCTCTAGGGTTTCCTCTAGATCTTTTTCTCCTCCATCTTTTCAGATTATTTTCATGAGAAAGATCAGAAAGAAAGGGAGAGGGCGTGAAGGATGGATGCTCCAAATTGTTGGGGCATCAGGGTCTCTTTTGGACATGATCTGATCATGTCCTGATGAGAAGAAAGAGAAGAGAAGATGGTCTTCTCTTAGGGTTCTTCTGAGAATCCTTTCTTCTTCTCAATTTTTGTATGGTTTTTTTATAAAAAAAATCAGAGAGTAAGAGATCTAGAATATGAAAAAAATTCTAGAGAAGTAGGTCTCCTTTTGTTCTGAAGATGTTTTGACATGGAGATATCTTCAGAACATCAAAGGTTGATGTCCTGAAAGAGAAGATGTGTCTTCTCTTAGGATTTTTTCTCAAGTTTTTATTTTTAATTTTTGGAAGATCCAAAAGTTAGATTTCTTTCTTAATCCTCCTCATGTTCTTTATCTCTTGGAGTGTCCAAGAGATTCGAAGAATATTTTTTTTGATTAACCATTAGGAGGGATCCGTGAGAAGCTAGCATTTCGAGTGGATCTTCATTTGATGAACCTCCAATTTATATTATAGCCTTGTGTCGGCTATCCATAGAGGGCGGATACATTGTGCGGCTTCAAGTAACAAAGGACTACAATGAAATCAGTCGCGGTATTCTCGATCAGTGCGAAGGTAAGAGATCTGATCTCTTCTTGACTTAGATATGATCTAGGATTTCTAGAATAGTTTTAGATCTAGGTATTGATTTAATCAATATCAATTTTATTTTATTTTTAGATTTATGTTTATATCTTAACATGTCATAGGTCCTAAATGTAGGGTTTAGTGATTAGATCATGTGCATATTATAGGTTAAATAGTTTAATCTATGTCTTTCATTGTAGTTTATTTTAAAAAAATTTTGAAATATAAGCATGAAATTCTGCTTGTTTTCCAACAGGCCAGACCCATCATCGCTGCCCCCTCTCTCTTTGTGCGACCACCACCGTCCCCTCTGCCTCCATACTCTCTCTCTTTCCTCTTTCTCTCTGTCTATCACTTTCTCTTCCCTTTTTCTCTCTCTTCCTTCTTTCTCTATCTCTCTCTTTCCTTTTTCTCTCTATCTATCACTCTCTCTCTTTCCTCTTTTTCTATCTCTCTTTTCCATCTTTCTCTTTATCTATCACTCTCTCTCCCTTCTTTCTCTCTCTCTTTCCTCTTTCTTTCTATCTTCACTCTCTCTCTTCCCTTTTTCTCTCTCTCTCTCTCTTCCCTCTTTCTCTCGATCAGGAGGGGAGGCCAATTGGGGAGGCCGCATGGAAGATGCATTCCTTTTTTAGAGTACTTGTGAGGTGGTCCGACATTGTTTTAGTACTGCCTATAGACTGGCGGTTAATGGATGCTGGTGTTAGGGATCAGGTGTGGGAGGAGATATGGGTAAGTGTTGAAAATTATGTTCCAAAATTAATCATCAGCTTGTTGATGGTTGAGATATTATAATTAATTTATTAATTAATAAAAAAAATTTGGCATCTTTTTTCATCATAAATTTACATCTTTTAATGAACTCCATTATTGTGATGAAGTTCTTAGGACTATTTAGCTTTAATAAAGAAAGAATTTATCGATTAGTTCTTAAATTTATTCATGACCAAATGATAGGCTGTTAATTAGGACGACAGCATCTATCGAGCATAGATCGCTATATGCCATATAGATTGATTGTCCTCTTAACCAAGGAGTGTGGAGACACTGGTATGGCATATAGATGAGATGTATGGGTACATCATCATTGAACGTGACCAACTCCAGAGTATTCTACTATCGAGAATGTCTCTGATGAGATATAGGTATAAGTATCCCTTAGACTTGAGATTACCTTAGTGACTTACAAGCAACTCACTGTGCTTTGGTACCGGACTAACTGAATTTTTAATTCAGCAACGGAAGGCTTTTGGGCACAGTCAAGTACTTGCAAAGTCGGAGTGTGATCAAGATGAAATTGACCACTCTAAGAGTTGGAGAAGAATGTATCACTGTATTTCAATATAGCAAAACCTTGACCAAGATAATTCATCAGATGGATTTGATATTTTAAAATATAATGTGGACAACCTGATCAGAGTTGACAGTTGAACTCTAAGGTGTCCTACGAGTATTATGGTCAAGGGGATGAATTATATGGAAACTATATTCGCATGGATTCTAAGGATAGTGTTCTACACCTTTTGACCTATACGACCGTCGAATATCATTGCTAGATGGTCACTTTGATTGTTATAGAAATTTATTTTTATGTTATCAGCTTAGGTTTGGATCTATGAGGTCACACACATTAGAGTTCACATTCTGATCGGATAGTTGATCAACGATTTAGAATCATTTTAGGGTTAAATAATCAATATGGTTGATGTTTGACCTAGTGCAAGTATTATAGGAGGATCGATTAGCAATTTGATTGCTAATTGACTTAATTTGATTAAGTCAGTAGGCTAAGATTAAGTCTAATTAAATATGGTTTAATTAGATTTAGTTTGGGCTTGATTGGATCAAGTTCAATTGACTTATTGGATAAGCTAAGTGCAAGGAAAAACTAGTCCTAGTTCAACTAGGACTTGGGTCAATCCAATTTTCTAATTTGATTAGAAAATTAAATTAGAATTAAATCTAATTTAATTAAGTCCTTAAATGGGTTAAGATCTAATTTAATTGGGTTTGTTTACTCTTGATTTTATTTGATTAAAAGACCTTGTTTGATCAAGTCAAAATAAGAGTCCTAGTGTGACTAGGACTCCCTATCACTTGCACCACCTAATCCTCATGCCCCATTCTTTTTGTTTTTTTATGTGAAGATTCTCCATGCCAAGGCCTTCTCACGCCCCCCACCTCTCCTCTATTTCTCATTAGGAAGTTGGGTAATGGACTAAGTCAAAGTTGGAGTTTGTTTTGATTTGAAATCCTATGAGGTAGTATTTTGAAACAACCAAAACTCTTCCCATAAGTGTGCTGATCCATCCTTCCTTATTTTCTTTGATTTTCATGGTAAAAGAGAACTTTTTTGTGTGCCTCCCTTGCTGGTCCATGGCAGAAAAAAAGGTGGTGGCACCCAAGCCCAAGAGTTAGGCGCCCCAATAGCTTTCCTTATTTGGTCCTTCCTAGTCTAGGTTTTTGATCTAACTTGGACTCTGCATACCTTTTTATTTAAAGAGAATTTTTTTTTTAAATTTTTGTGGATTGTAGACATTTGAGGGATCATTTTGGTGTAGAAAAATTAGAGAAAAACTCATCTGGGTCATGGATATATTGAAAACACAAATTAGGGTATCTAGAAAAAGAAGGAAGAAGAAGAAGAGGGTCTTCTTCTAGAGTTTTTGTTTCAAATCTCTTTCTTTCTTTTTGTGAGCTTTTGAGAGGTGTCTCGACATCACAAATCCTCTTTCTTTCCTTTTGATATTTTGGAGAGTCCAAGTTTCAAAGAAGAAAGTATCGGATCGATCGTTGAAGAGAGATCAGCACAGTGCTAGCATATTGTACTGATTTCCTGTATCAGAATCTCTGATCATGTTCGTAGGCTCGTGTGGATGACTCCTAGTGGTTGGATATGTGTACAGCTCATGACTTCATTCTCAAACCTGGATCAGTAAGTTAGAATATCTAACTTGCTCAGATAATAGATCTAATCTATTAACTTCATACCTATATTTGATGTAGTGTAGATCTTGGTTGATTTGATCAATTTTTTTTATTTAATTTTAATTTTTAATTTAAATATCATATCTTGATCATATAATAAATTTGAGAGTTAGGTATTTATATATTTATTTAAATAAATATTTGATTTATTTAAGTCTTTCACTACCTGATCTTGAAAAAATTTCAAGATCTATCCATGAAATCCTAGATCTGATTTCTT